>CAMOHE010053814.1:0-51571 GCA_946598075.1 Artocarpus hirsutus
AATGTGGATACCTAGGAATAATGGTGAATTATAATATTTATATGTATGTATAAGTGTGAAACCTGGTAATGGTTAACTATGGTATCCACAAGATATGATCATAATAAACCTCATAATCTGGTATATGATGTAAATTAACTAATCATGCAGTTTTAATGTGGTAATGAATAAACCTTAAGATGAGTAATGATTTTCCCTACTGGGCATATTGATGCTCATCCCTATCATATCTACATCTCTCAGGTGGAACTCAGTGCAACTTATTTGACGAGGAATAAGCAACAATACTGTTGAATTTGTGTTGGAAGATCTTTGTTAAACTGTAACTCGTCTAGATTATGTAAGATTTGTATTTACTTTGTGATGGTTGTGTTAAGTTATTTGGGAATTGTACTATGGTGATGATGACTGTATTTTAAATATTTTGTGCTACATTAAAAACTGTGGTTTGTATTTTAAATATTTATTTTTGTTCAAAGACCCATGGGCATTGTTTAATAGATTTAAATAATATTGAATCTAAGTTTATTTTTATTTATTCAATACTGTTAACCCCCATATAGGGGCGTTACATTGTTACACATTACTGCGATAGCACGAGCTATTCTTTTCATCGCACTATGACTGGTACCCGTTCTTAGTAAACCGACATATTGACTGAAGTCATTAGGATGGATTTTCCCCTCTATCAACATTCTCACATCACTAGGGATGCCAAAACGCATAAGAATCCATAACCGAGTGATCCTAGCTTTGTATTTCTTTTTGAGAATCTTTTGAGAGAGTGATGGGAAATACTTTCTCAGGTGTTGGTACTTTGGGTCCATGATGAGATAAGAAAAGAGTAAATAGAAACGAAAAATTGAGACAGTAAGTTGTAGAATTCTAGAATTCCTTCTTCTTTTAGAGAAAAAGAAGAAGTTCTAGAGAGAAAGAAGAGGATTTACGATTTAAAGAGAGAGTAAGCTCGAAGAAATAAGCTCCTAGGCACAGTAGACGTATATGTAAACAATGATTAAACCACTGTACATGACACGTTTCGAGGCCACGTAGGAAAGACAGTGTGAGGCAAACTAATTCAGGATTTAGACTAGGCCCAAATGTTCTAAGCCGAAATGGGCCTAGTTGTTTCGGGCCTTAACACATTGGGAACAAGTTAAATAACAAGCATGAAATTGAAACTCCTTATACAAATCTTAAGCCCAATTTGAAGGCCGCTAAAACACAATTGACCAAACTAAATGACAAATCCCAATTTAATAAAAATCATAAGTTCCCCTAAATGTTATCCAAATCATTTCATAACAACGAAATCCTCTTATAACTTAAATAATTTGTTTCAATCAAAACATTATTGAACAATACAGACACTCCATTCTTATCTTTACTTCTCAGTATCTGTTAATATAGATCTATCATTAATACTGCCAAGAGTTTTGGATGTAACTAGTCTTAAAATCAATACATTTTCTATCTTCTAACATAGACCACATCAAAGAGCAAAGACTATTAACGTTATTACTTAAGGACACCTACTATCCTCACAATCTCACTTATACAATCTTTAATTTTCTCATATAACAAAATCTCAAGTGATCAAGAGATTCAAATTTAAGCATCTAAAGATTAAACCTTTCATTATAAAGATCCAAAATCATCACTAGTGCCCTCAATAGTATGATTTGCTTAATGAAACTTCTTTTGGTCATTTTCACACTATATTTACTCATAAAGATTATTGACTCCACTTAAACACAATGTACACAACAAAATATTTTAACCTTGATATTCAAGCATTCTGTGCCTTTACACAATCTCAATAGACCAAAAGACTAACATTTATCCCTCTTAAGATTCAATACCATAAATTCCTAACTTATCTCATATTGCTCAAGTAAATGGAACCTCTAAGAAAATATATCAAGACTTAAGCACTCTGTCAAGTACATGCATAATCACTAGATAGGTTTAAATCAATTATGAAGAATTTGGCACATCTATGCCAAACTTTAAAATCAACAACTCAAACCTTATATTTCTCATTATTTTTTACTAGATAAAAGGCCCTTAAATCCTCGTATCTATACAAATTTCTCATCTTTCTATACGAATTAGATATGCTTATAGATCCTAATATTATACAAATCTCTCATAAGCATTCTACATATAAACCCATTCCTTATAATTATTATTCCTTCATAACTATTTATACATTCCTTCTATATAATTATCGTACTCGTAAAACCGTTAATATTTTCATTCTAGGGCCTTTCCATTTTACATCTTTCTGGACTGTATAAATCAACTTGAAGGCTTATTTTGATGATGACATTAAAAATTCAACTTCAAAACCATCTCAAAAAAATATTTTTAAGTGGTGCCACACTGCCCAGGTTAATCGAACCTAGGCTTTAAAACCAAAAAATCTGTAACACCCCTAAGTAGGGGTTAACAGTTTTTAATAAATAAAATAAAGATTAAAAAATAAAATAAAACTTCACGACAAATATGCCCAGGACTTAAATGAAAACTATCAAAACAAAATAAAAATATAAACAACAACTAAACTACAGTTTAATATAGTACCTTTAAATATAATAATGTAAAACTGTCATGATCATCATTCCAACCCTCAGTACATCTTAATACAGTTACAGAAAGTAATAAATGATGCTTACATCTCCATGAAGAACATTCTCAACAAATGATACAATTCCATTGTAATACAGCTATATAGCTTCTACAACCATTTATCTTGTCACCACCTCACACATTGTGAGTCCTAAAAAGATGAAAATATGAGGGAATGAGCGACAACATGCTCAATAGGAAAAATCATTACTCACCTTTAGGTTTTTATCCTTACCATATTAAAACCTGCATGGTTAGTAAGTTCTCATAATTATTCATCAATTTTATTATATTCAATTCCGGTGGATATCCTATGATCATTCTTTCCAAGTTCCATATATATATATATACATATTAATTTAGGATTCAATTATGCTCATCTATATCCACCATGCAATAGAATATCATATCACACGACTCAACAAAACCTGAATGGTCATGCTTAATCACCCTCCAAACATTCCAAGGGTGTTCCGGTGAGGGGACATCAAGCCCCAAGTCCTCACCAAGTCGATTCTTGTACAGTATGTTCTAGGACTTTAGACCCAAGAAAGCGTCATCACCTCCCTCCTTATTTTACCTTTTAGAATATTCGTGCCCAAGAACATAACCGCCACCTTCTCACGTCTCACCATTCCTCTATAATCAATCATTATTTATAGTGTTAGTTTTTCTAACCATGCCTTTCAATTTACAACAATATATGTCAAATCAATTTATTCCTCGCTGTATAATACAGGATGAGTTCATGTCATTGTCTCATATATGATACTCATATAATAGCAGTTTAATATATATATATATATATTGCAATAAAACAACCAATTTTTAATTCCATAAAAACCTCATAAGAGATGAGTAATAGAATCCCTACCTCTTTGCGAATTACCTTACTGATAACTTTCAGCTAATAATAACTAGCTCACCACGTAAGCTTCAAGTACTCCGTCATCCTATGACGTATAAAATAATCATATTTTAACTAAAATTCTTAATACTTAATCATACCAACTTATCATCTATCCTTATTAGTGTGTGATAATCATTTATATGAAATCCTTGGAACATTTTATAACATACAACGATGAAAACATATGAATTTGGATTTTCCGATTGGCCTATCAATTAAGCTCAGCCTGCTGCCCGAGGCAAAATCTAGAAAACTCTAGTTTTTTGTTTTTAAAGATTTTGAGCTTCAAAGCTCAGTCCGACCTGTTTTAACAAATCCCAGAACATAAAAAATACATAGAAACCATATATTATCATGCCAATTAAACACGTAAATCTTTTTCCCCAAATTTTTATGCATAAAACATGTTTAAAAATTCTCAAACATTGACTTTTACAGAACTTTACAAAACATGATCTAAATAGAAAATTATTCAAACTCAAGACAAACACAATTCAATTTGCATGTATATAAAAGCACAAGCCTAGATCACGAAATAAAAAAACAATTACATAATCTAAACATAGTAACTTGGAATAAAGGGAAGGCAAAGAAGAATTTAGGTATTTGGTTAGAAACTCTCCCTTGTTTCCTTGAGAAATTGTTATTAGGCTTGACTCTTTGCTTGAGAAAAGAAAACCTAAGTTGAGATGGAACTTTTTGATCAAATTGAGAAAGTGAAAGAGAGAGATGAAATAAAAAGAGGGAGAGAAAGGAGTGGTGTAAAATGTGGGGGAAAATGAGTTGTTTGATATGTTTTAAGAGATGGTGGCTTTAGGCATATGAGTAAATAGTCTTATTGGGAGACTCAGAAAAAGAAAGAAAATAAAAGGGATAAGGCCTTTGTGGGGAACCAAGGCATGTAACTTGTTTGATTCAAGTCTTATCTTCTCTTTATTTGTTTATTTATTTATTTTTAACCATTACACGAGAAAGATAATAAAAGAGGGTCTACCATAGCATTTTAGTAAATATACTAATTAAGTATAGAAAATTTTAGGAAATTTTAAAAATAAGTAGAAATAAATATTGTGACATAGATTTTAAATGAAACAAATTTTTAATTGGCACAGTAGTAATTAATTTAATTACCATATTACCCATTAGAAAAATAACGGGTGTCATAGCTCTACCCTCCTTAAAGAAATTTCGTCCTTGAAATTTCAAATCTAACGATATTAGTAAAAATCACAATTCTGTAATGATTTCGTTTTTGACTTTATACCCTTTGTGTTTTTTATCTCCAAATATGGGTCTCCATGTTTCTATTCATTGGCTTAGGACATCAATTATACTCTAAATATCAAATCCCTCAACAAGAGTATTTCTAACAGATTATAACTTATAACACCATATAATGGTTTAGGAATCTGATTAGAAAAGTACACATGCTGATCATACCGATTTTCCAGTCCTTCACTATCCATAGATTGTGATTTACAATTACACTAAGGAGATTGCCAAAGAAATTCTATATACTTCATCTTTGGGTTCCTTTTTCTTTCTGAGTAAGGAAAAGTCAAGAATGGTTGATTTCATATTCCAACTAATAAACTGATACATAATCATGAAACATATGACACAAACACTTCTATTTCATACCATACATTAAACTTATACATAGAGATATTAGATGGAATCTCGTAGTTATAAACAAACTCAACATATTCTTCATTAAACAGCTACCCTCATGACACAAATATTCAACCCAAATATCGTACTCATATTTCCTACGAAGTATCCCCACAACTAACTTTGATACTTCCTTAAAATATTAACAGAATACTACACATTACAAATCTGATATAGATACGTTTCGAGAGTATAAGGTACTCCGTATATCTAGCTATCATGCATGCTTAGAGAATACCACAACATCAGTAACAAAATATTGGACCTTAAATAGGATGCGTTTCGAGAGCATCAAATACTCTGTATCATCAGCCATTCTGGTATTGGGGTTAATGAATCTAAAGGTTTTAATAACAACATACCATGAGAAACACAGAGTGTGGGGAAAATAGTTAGTCATAACACATGAAACATGGACATACACACCATGGGTAAAACCAAAAGATTACAGACTAAGATTCAAATCAAATGGCCGCTTTTGGCTTTCCTTCTCCCATTTAAGCTTGGACATTACAGTGTCAGACCCCGGATGAATGATTTGCATCTTATCTAACAATTCCTTAGCAATTGAAGCAATAACAAAGATTTGTCTCCCCGATTCCACAATAAAGTTTTCCACCACAGCGTAATCTAAAAATTTCAAAAGACCATCATAAAAAACAATTACATTTAAAAGTCCCAAGGGTTTGGAATGAAAGCCCAATAAATGCCTACTAGCAACCACGAATATTTCCTCAAGGATACCTAGACCACTAGGTAATGCTATAAAAGCATCAGAATCATCAATCATGACTTTATGACGTTAAGGGGTGTCCAAAACTCTTTTCTCTCTATCTATTATTTTTCCACAAAGATTCCCTTCAGCTAAGAGTCGAGGAATAATTCCTATGACTTCAACACCACCAGACTTAGCTATTATTGCTACATTTCCCATTAATTCTAAACTACTATCCCCGTAGGTCAAATTAATCTTCCTGCATGCTAGGACATGCCCTACGTGTCTTGTGGCTTCTAGATAAATTTTATCTTTTCCAAGGCTGGAACCACAAAAGACACAAACATTCTTTATTTCCTTCGTGGACTAAGAGGTAGACATATTTGGTCTATATAAATGATTGCTTTATGTCTGCTCCATTTAAACTCAGGGTTCTACTTGAGATTTTATGGATGAGGAATACATAAAAGGACTAAAAAGACATATGAGTATGTAACAAAAAGATAATCCAAAGATTTAAATAAAATATTATGCAGGTAAGAAAGTAAGAAAAAACGATTAACAGTTTATGAGTTTGATATTCTTGTTGAAAAAAATTTTAGACACGTATTGTATAACTTTTGACAAATATATACCAAATCTAAAAAAAATCAATATAAATGACAAACTACTGTAGAACTTTTGAAATTTAAGACACAAATCTTGAAATATCTAGATAAGTTTGAAAAATTCAAACATATTATAGTGCCACATGTGATGTGTCTGATAGGATAATATATTTTATTATATATTTTTATATTAAAGAAAACCATAAATTAAATAAAATACTAACACTTACTATATCGATATTATAATCACAATTATTTCGAACACAAAGACAAATATTCTGAGTAAAAGAAAGACACATACTATTGTACATCAACTGAAACAATTTCAAACAAGCAAAGACTAAACAACCTTCATAGAGCAATGACTTATTTCCCATCCAGTTTTCTTATGGCTTGGCAAACAGGATCTAGCAATACCATATTCCTAAGGCATTGTCTTTCTGCATAGAATTTAAACTAGAGTTTAAAAATAACTCCTTGAACATATCCACTAGGGTGACCATGAAGAGGAGGATAGATGCTATCCAAGTTCTCCTTTAAAAGTTCATCCCTACAAAACCTTATTTTATCCTCTCTATTTGTAGACATATAATCAGGTGAATTACATTTACCGTTATAATTTTGTCTTCCACATTTGTTATAAGTTATCGCGATAGCACGAGCTCTTTTTTTTATCGTACTACAACTGGTACCCATTCCTAGTAAACCGACATCTTGAATGAAGTCACTAGGACGGATCTTCCCCTCTATCAACATTCTCACATCACAAAGGATGCCAAAAAGCATAAGAATCCACAACCAAGTGATTTTAGCCTTGTATTTCTTTCTGAGAATCTTTTGGAAGAGTGATGGGAAATACTTTCTCAGGTGTTGGTACTTTGGGTCCATGATGAGATGAAAGAAGAGTAAATAGAAAGGAAAAATTGAGACAGTAAGTTGTAGAATCCTAGAATTCCTTCTTCTTTTAGATAGAAAGTAGAAGTTCTAGAGAGAAAGAAGAGGATTTGCAATTTAGAGAGAGTAACAAATGAAGAGAGAGAGTAAGCTCGAAGAAATAAGCTCTTGTGCACAATAGATGTATATGTAAACAATGACTAAACCACTATAGATGACATGTATAAAGGCCACGTGGGAGAGACAGTGTGAGTCAAACTAATTGAAGATTTAGACTAGGCCCAAATGTTCTAAACTGAAATGGGCCTAGTTGTTTCAGGCCTTAACATATTTGAAATAAGTTAAATAACAAGCACGAAATTGAAACTCAACTTATACAAATCTTAAGCCCAATTTGAAGGCCACTTAAAACACAATTGACCAAAATAAATGACAAAACTCAATTTAATAAAAATCATAAGTTCCCCTGAATGTTATCCAAATCATTTCATAACAACGAAATCCTCTTGTAACTTAAATAATTTGTTTTAATCAAAACATTGTTGAACAATACGGACACTCCAATCTTATTCTTACTACTCAGTATCTGTTAATATAGATCTATCATCAATACTACGAAGCGTTTTGAATGTAACTAGTCTTAGAATCAATATATTTTCTGTCTTCTAATATAGACAACATCAAAGAACAAAGACCATTAATGTTATTACTTAAGGACATCTACTATCCTCACAATCCTACTTATACAATCTTTAATTTTCCCATATAACAAAACCTCAAGTGACCAAGAGATTCATATTTAAGCATCTATAGATTAAACCTTTCATTATAAAGATCCAAAATCATCACTGGTGCCCTAAATATTATGACTTACTTAACGAAACTTCTTTTGGTCATTTTCACACTATATTTATTCATAAAGATCATTGACTCAACTTAAACACAATGTATGCAACAAAATATTCCAACCTTGAAATTCAAGCATTCTTTGTCTTGCACAATCTCAATTGACCAAAAGACTAACATTTATCCCTCTCAAGATTCAATACCATGAATTCCTAACTTGTCTCATATTGCTCAAGTAAATAGAACCTCTAAGAAAATTTATCGAGACTTAAGCACTCTGTCAAGTACACACATAATCACTACATAGGTTTAAATCAATTATGAAGAATTTGGCACATCTATGCCAAACTTTGAAATCAACAAATCAAGCCTTATATTTCTTATTATTTTTCACGAAATAAAAGGCTCTTAAATCCTTTTATCTACACAAATTTCTCATCTTTTTATACGAATTAGATATTCTTATAGATCTTAGTATTATATGAGTCTCTCCTAAGTATTCTACTTATAAACTCATTCCATATAATTATCATTCTCTCATAACTATTAATACTTTCCTTCTATATAATTATTGTACTCACATAATTGTTAATATTTTCATTCTAGGACCTTTCCAATTTACATCCTTCTGAACTGTATAAATCAACCTGAAGGTTTATTTCGATGATGACATTAAAAATTCAACTTCAAAACCATCTTGAAAACAAATTTTTAAAGTGGTGTCACACTCCTTAGGTTAACCAAACCTACGCTTTGATACCAAAAATTTTGTAACGCCCCTAAATAGAGGTTAACAGTTTTTAATACATAAAATAAAGATTAGAAAATAAAAATAAAACTTCACAATAAATATACTAGGGACTTAAATGAAAACTCTCAAAACAAAATAAATATATAAACAACAATTAAACCATAGCTTAATATAGCACGTTTAAAGATAATAATGTAAAACTGTCATCATCATCACTCCAACCTTCAGTACATCTTAATACAGTTACAGAAAGCCACAAACGATGCTTACATTTTCATGAAGAATATTCTCAACAAATTATACAATTCCATTGTAATATAGTTATATAGGTTCTTCAACTATGTATCTTGTCACCACCTCACACATTGTGAGTCCTAAAAAGATGAAAATATGAGGGAATGAGTGACAACATGCTCAGTAGGGAAAACCATTACTCACCTTTAGGTTTTTATCCTTACTACATTAAAACTTGCATGATTAGCTAGTTCTCATCATTATTCATCAATTTTATCATGTTTAATTCTGGTAGATATCTTATGATCATTCTTACCAAGTTCCATTTATATATATATATAAATACATATTAATTTAGGATTCAATTATGCTCATCTGTATCCACCATGCAATAGAATATCATATCACTCGACTCAACAAAACCCAAATGGGCATGCTTGATCACCCTCCAAACATTCCAAGGGTGTTCCGGGGAGGGGACATCAAGCCCCGAGTCCTCACCAAGTCGATTCTGTATAGTATGTTCTAGGACTTTTGACCCAAAGAAGCGTCATCACCTCCTCCTATTTTACCTTTTAGGGTATTCATTCCTAAGAATGTAAGCGCCGCCCTCTTCATGTCTCACCATTCTTCTATAATCAATCATTATTTATAGAGTTAATTTTTCTAACTATGCTTCTCAATTTACATTAATATATATCAAATCAATTTATTTTTCGCTGTATAACACATGACGAGTTCATGTCATTGTCTCATATATGATACTCATATAATAGCAATTCAACATATATATATATATCTTGCAATAAAATAACCAAACTTTAATTCTATAAAAACCTCACAAAAGATTAATAATAGAATCCCTACCTCTTTGCGAATTACCTTGCTTATAACATCTAGCTCACAATAACAAGCTCACCACGTAAACTCCAAGTACTCTGTCATCCTACGACGTATAAAATAACCATATTTTAACTAAAATTCCTAATCCCTAATCATATCAATTTATCATCTATTCTTATTATTGTGCCACAATCATTTATATGAAATCCTTGTAACATTTTGAAACACAAAACGATGAAAACATATGGATTTGGATTATCCGATCAGCCTGCCAATTAAGCTCGGCCTGTCAATTGGCAAAGTTTAGGTTGCTGATGGAGGCAAAATCTAGAATACTCTAATTTTCTGTTTTTAAAGATTTTGAGCTTCAAAGCTCAGTCCGACTTATTTTAACAAATCCCAAAACATAAAAAATACATAGAAACCATAGGTTATCATATCAATAAAACATGTAAATCTTTTTCTCCAATTTTTTATACATAAAATATGTTTAAAAATCTCAAACATTGATTTTTACAAAACTTTACAAAAACGTTATCTAAATAGGAAATTGTTCAAACCCAAAACAAACATAATTCAATTTACATAATCTAAAATGAAGAACAATCACATAATCTAAACATAGTAACTTGGAATAAAGGGAAGGTAGAGAAGAATTTGGGTTTTTGGTTAGAAACTCTACCTTGTTTCCTTGAGAAATTGTTATTAGGCTTGACTTTTTGCTTGAGGAAAGAGATCCTGAGTTGAGATGAAACTTTTTGATCAAATTGAGAAGGTGAAGGAAAAAAACAAAATAGAAAGAGGAAGAGAAAGGGTGAGTGGTGTGAAATGTGGAGAAAAATGAGTTGTCGATATGTTTTAGGAGTTGGTGGCTTTAGACACGTGAGTGAATAGTCTTATTGGGAGATTCAGAAAAGAAAGAAAAGAAAGAGGATAAGGCCTTTGTAGGGAACCAAGGCATGTGACTTGTTTGTTTCAAGTCCTATCTTCTCTTTATTTGTTTATTTATTTTCTTTTTAACCATTACACAAGAAAAACAATAAAAGAGGTTCTACCATGGCATTTTAGTAAATATAGTGAATAAGTATAGGAAATTTTAGGAAATTCTAAAAAAAGTAGAAATAAATATTGTGAAATAGATTTTAAATAAAACAAATTTTTAATTGGCATACTAATGATTAATTTAATTACCATAATACCCATTAGGAAAATAATGGGTGTCACATCTTTATTTGTAACAGACAATTATTAAAGATTTATAATTTATATGGTCTAGTCCTATATAATCTCATTATATAAAGTACCTTCAATCTAATGTCTCTACATTAATAGCCTAGATAATACTATTTCATTTTAAATGAGATTGGACTGTACTAGTATCATTTAATCAAAGATCCCAAAATTTAATTAAGTATTGTGGACTATTTAGATTATTATTTATAAATTTTATTTCTAAGCATATAACATTTATATGCTAAATTTATAGTCACATTAATAATTATAGAATTTTCTTAATATTTATAAAAATATTCATAATGCACATAAGCAACCATAATAATTATAAATGTCTCTTTATTTATTTATTAATAATATGTACAATGTCATAGGTTATTGGGCACCAACCCAACAATCTCCCACTTGCCCTAATGTAGGTGAGACATGTCTCTAAGACTAAGCCTTCTAAATGTCCCTCGAAGCCTTCTGCAGATAACGTCTTGGTGAGGGTCGGCAAGGTTATTTTTCGACGCTATCTTCAAAGCTTTCACATCGCGTTGATGCATTATCTCTCTAATCAAATGATATTTTTGCTCTATATGCCCTATATGCTTTCTTCTTTTGTGGCTTCTAGGTTCTCTTGAATTTGCCACTGCACCACTATTATCACAATACAGTGTGAGTGGTTTATCTATGTCTGGAACAATTTTTAGATCATTGAAGAACTTATGGAGCCAAATAGCTTCTTGAGATGCTTCACAAAGGGCCACATATTCAGCTTTCATAGTCAAATCAGTAATATAAGATTGTTCAATGCTTCTCCAAACTATGGCTCCACCACCCAGAGTAAACACTGACTTAGACGTAGATTTACGTGTGTCTTTGTTTGATTGAAAATTAGAATTAGTGTATCCAGTAGGAATCAAATCCTCACTAGAGTATATTAGCATATAGTTTCTCGTTCTTTTGAGATACTTGAGAATGTGCTTCACCATCACCCAATGGTTTAATACTGGGTTGGATTAATACCAACTGACTATACCTACCGTATAGCAAATGTCAAGTCTTGTATACAACATGGCATACATTAGACTTCCCACTACAGGTGCATAAGGTTATCATCTCATGTTTTCTTCCTCTTGAGGTGTCTTAGGACACTACTCTTTCAAAAGATAAACTCCATGACGTGTTAGTAAATTATCTTTCTTGGAGTTTTGCATCAAAAATCTAATAAGCACTTTATCGATTTACGATGCCTGAGATAGCACCAATAGTTTGTTCTTGCGATCTCTTATGAGTTGGATTCCAAGAACATAACTTGCCTCTCCCAAATCTTTTATTTGGAATAGGTTGGTGAGTCATTTATTTACATTAGATAATATCCCTACATCATTCCCTATGAGTAAGATATCATCTATATAAAGAACTAAAAATACCACCTTCTTATCTTTGATGTACTTGTATATACAAGGTTCATCAACATTTTGATCGAAACCATTAGACTTGATCACCTTATCAAATCTTAAATTCCAAGATCGTCAAGCTTGCTTAAGTCCATAGATAGACTTTTGTAACTTGCAAACTTTTTGCTCTTGACCTTTAACCACAAATCCTTTTGGTTACACCATATAGATGTTTTCCTCAAGATAGCCATTCAAAAAGGCAGTCTTGACAACTATTTGGCATATTCTATAATCAAGACATGTAGGAATGGATAAAAAAATCCCAATGGATTTAAGCATAGCTACAGGCGAGAAAGTTTCTTCATAATAAACTCCTTTCTTTTAGGTGTAACCCTTTGCCACAAGCCTAGCTTTAAAAGTCTCAACTTTTCCATCCACTTCTCTTTTCTTTTTGTACATCTATTTGTACTCTATGGGCTTTATTCCTTCAAGTATATCTACAAGTTCTTAGACTAAATTGGAGTACATAGACTCCATTTCAAGGTTTATAGCCTCCATCCATTTCTTTATCTCAGAATCTTCCATTGCATGGCGATATGTCAATGGATTATCCTCATCATTATCAGAGATAGCAACATGTGCTTCTCCAATTTCCCTGTTACAAGCAGGTGGTCTCACAACCCTCCCACTATGTTGAGGTGGTATGACATCCTAATTTGGAAATAGGGTCTCTTTATTTTGTTCTTTGACAACAGTTGTTGGTTACTGTCTGATCTAATCAGAAAGTAACTCTTCAAGTACAACTATGCTACAAGGTTTATAATTTGTCATATAATCATTCTCAAGAAAAGTAGCGTTTGTCGATACAAATATCTTTTTCTCTTGTAGACTATAAAACAAACCTCCCATCGTCCGCTTTAGGTATCCTACAAATATGCATACTTTCGAACATGGTTCCCGCTTCTCAGTTTTTCCTTTCAACATATATGCTGGACGCTCCATATACAGATATGTTGCATACTAAGCTTATGACCATTCCATAACTAGGGTGTTTTTGGAATAGACTTAGATGGAATTATGTTTAGAAGATACACTGTAATTTATAGAGCATATCCCTAGAATGATGTGGGTAATGATAAGTAGCTGAGGATAGATCTCACAATATCAAGCAATGTCTGATTTCTTCTCTGAGTAACACCATTCTATTGTGGTGTTCCAAGTATAGTGAGGTTTGATGGAATACCATGTTCTATCAACTAATCCTTGAACTCAAAATGAAGGTATTCCCCTCCTCAATCAGGTTGAAAAGTTTTCACCAATTTTCCTAATTGCATTTCAAATTTTGTTTAGAATTCTTTGAACTTTTCAAAAGTTTTAGATTTCTTGTGCATGAGGTACATGTACCCATACCTCGAATAATCGTCAATAAATGTGAATAAGCATTTGTAACCACCACATGCTTATATATTCAATGGACCACAAACGTTTGAATGTATTAGCTCAAGTGGTTCCTTGGCCTTTCCACCTTTTGTTGAGAAAGGCTTTTGGTCATTTTCCCTTTAAGACAAGATTCATAAACTGGTAGAGAAGTAACTTTTAGTTCTCTCAAAGGACCATCCTTTACTAGTCTGTTAATCCTGTCAAGGTTAACATGACCAAACCTAAGGTGCCATAGGTATGTTTCATCATTAAAAGAAACCTTTTGCCTTTTAGGTTTTGGTTGTTCAACTTTAAACATTTTGGTATTGAGCAGTGATTTTTCATTGGACCTTAAAGTATAAAGCCCATTTTCTAGTAGTGTAGAATAAATATCCAAATCATTTTTAGAAATATTAGCATAATTACCATTAAAAGAAACATTAAACATTTGTTCAAACAACCTACAAAAAGAAATCAAATTTCTATGAAAACTAGGAATATAATAAACATTGTTCAACATTAAAAACTTGTTTCTAAAATAAAGTTTAACTACTCCCACTGTTCTTGTTGAAACAGCCACTCCTACTCCCACTTTTATTGTTTGCTCCCCATCAGCAAGCTCCCTTGAAGAACTAAGCCTCTACAAAGAAGAACAAACATGGTCAGTTGCCCCAGAATCAACTGTCCAAGATGAAGTATCATCTTCAATTAAACAAGCTTCTAAAACAAGTAAATCTGATTTACTGTTATTCTTCTTTTCTTTGAGCTCCTAAAGATATTTCTTGTAGTTTCTCTCTCAGTACCCAACTGCACCGCAGTGGAAGTATTTTCTTTTAGGCTTCTTTTCCTTGGAGCTCTTTTGTTGTTGCTCTTGTTCCTCTTAGGTTTTCCTCCATTCTTATACTGACCACTTTTTTTAGTTCTCTTCTTCCTCTTTTTGTTTTTTCTAGTAGAAGAGGAAGGTTAAACTTTAGCAACATTTACCTCACCTTCTTTGGTCTTTTCTTTCAAAATAGGCTCGAAGGTTTGCAGCTCATTAAGCAATTCAAGCATATTATATTTCATCTTGTTCATGAAATAGTTTCTCTTAAACTGAAGGAACGAAGGGGAGAGGGTTTCCAAAAACATCCCCACTTGTGTGGCTTCATCTATCACTGCCCCATTTAGCTCGGTCTCATGGAAATAGTTAACCATGCTAAGAACGTGTTCTCTGACTGAGACTCTAGCCTTCATTTTGGCATTCATCACAGCCTTAACGGCTTCATGGCATGTCTTTTTGGTTTGCCAAACATGTCTTGGAAAGACTATATTATCTCATAAGCAGTCTCCATGCTTTCGTGCTTCATCTTAAGCACGTCAGACATGCCAGCCAAATGGAAAGAACAGGCCTTGTTATTTGCCTCGATCTAATGATCATATACTTCTCGTACATTACGATAGGCATTGGCAATAAGCGGTGGAGGACATTCCTCCTTCAAGACAAACTTGTAATTTTTGTAAATTAGTACAATATTCATATTACTCTTCCACTTGAAAAAACTATCTCCGGTTATTTTTTCATTTGAGAGAATAGTGACGATTAGATTAGACATTATTGCTATAATTAATAAATAAATGACATAAATTAAATAGCCGCATAAACATCATAAATATATGTTTTGGAATAGTAAATGTGATCTATGATGTATATGGAAAAACACATAAAATCTTTTACTAATTTTACGATTATTCAGTTTTAATAAATAAAGTGTCGTTGTAGGGTAGGTTAAATTATTTATAAATTGAATTGAGATATTCTCAATTAATAAATATATTCAAATATCTCATATTTTCTATATTTAATAATAACCATTTATTTTTGGTCAAGATACAAGTAACAAATTAATTATATCTTTATAAGTATAACCCACTATTTAAGAATCTAATAACTTAACTCAAATTGCCTCCATAGGGTAGGTCAATTTTGAAATGCATTATAAAATCCTATCTTTTTGAAGCCAACTGATGGGACAGTAAAAGTGTACATTTTCTAATGATAAAATCATTTATTTATACTTTTATTTCTCATTAAATTTTATAATTAATAGTATTTTTGTGTTAATAAGTATTTTTGTGTCTTAGTGTATAAATTATTTAAAAATGTATTTTTAGTGTGTTTTTATGTTTAATAATATTTTTAGTAATTTTTATAGTCGTTTCAGTGTACTAATTGCATGTTTAATTTGTAAATAATGAAAACCATAAAATAATATGTGGTAATTTTATTTTCAGTCTTAATGTGTTTGTAAATCTGTTTTAAGTTTGAAAATATATTTTATTATATTTTTAGTAATTTCTAAAAATATTTTCAAGTCTTAAAAATTATATTTGAATCAAACCAAAAGAGGCTACAAATTTTAGAAGTTTGTAATTAATTTTGTGTATTTTAAAGTAAAAAAATATTTTTAATAATTATTGTAAATATTTTGTTTGTAAAATAATTAATCTTATGTGCTTTGGATTTGAAATCTGGAGGAAAAAGGGGGAAAAATAGCACCAAAACGGAATTGGACATTAAATGCATTAAAAAGCCAAAAGAATCTCAAAATTGCTTAGTGGAGTACATGTGTCATGATCTGATTCGCGCATGCAGCTTACACGCCGACAATTAGATGTGTTGGGAGAATCTCAGGCCATGTTGGATCTAGTGCTTCAGCTACACATGCTCGCATCTTCTCATCCATCTAACCCACATAAGAAGACCAATTGAACGGCTACAGATTTTGACCCATCTGGCCCACCTGGGCCCAATTAAGCTCGAGCTTTCTTGCTATTGGATCATGTTATGGACGTCTAAGATCACACCAAATCCATGCATCTTGCCTCTATGTAGCAGCAAATTTCAAACTCAAAATTGCATGTTACAGAATGGAATCTTGCGTGGAAATTTGAGGAAGAAAAGGATCATTGTGATCCAAATTTTCCACAAAAAAAAAGTTAAAAAATATAAAAAAAAAATGCTTGAATAGTGCCTTTCAAGGCCTATAAAAACTCTTGTATGGATTTTATCTCTATATCTGTTTTGTAATGCTTATATTTTGTGGAAAAAAATATATTTCTATTTTTTTAATAATTATTGTTAATATTATCATGCTGCCCAATTCTTGCATAAATTCAATCATGCTTTTTTTATGTAATTTAATTATGTTGCATAATTAATATTAATAATATTGAAATCATGCTCATTTATTAAGTTGAGTTTCTGTTACATTATAGACATAGACTGGCATAGTAAATGCTTAGTAATTCATGATTTATTATCGACAGAGAATGGCATAGTGTATTCTTAAACCAATTAGTAAGACAGGGTGCTGCCAAAATTAACGTAATAATTTATTCCATAAAAATATATTGATTTTAGTTTGTTATTATCTTTTCTATCTTAAAATTATGTTAATTATAATTATAGTGACAGTGACTATAATTTTCATAATTAGTGTACCTAATCATTTGTGAGAGATGATTATTTTGCTAATTTTTATAAGAAAACACTTACTGCATTATGGCTTGCTATATTGTTGCTTTCGGTTGACTTATAAAATTAATAAAAGTGCTTGTAAGTAACAAGAAAAGATATAATAAATCAAATGCTTCAGACAATTTAATTAGAGTTAAAATTTCATACCAGTTGCGAAACATACAAGGGATCTCAACGCTTCACCGTTTTAATTTTATGTTTTAAATTTTAAATAAAAATCACAAAAATATTTATTTTATTTTAAACTTTATTTTGAAAAATCGCTTACTTTGTTTAACGTTTATTTTTGACAATCCCCTTAGCTACAAATTTCCCACCTCTTTGTGGATACGACAACTTTTCTATACTACAAACGTCCGCTATTTAAGAAAAACATTTTGGTCTTAACTAAACCAACCAAAAAAATTGGCACTGTTGCTAGGGAGATGCTGTTACTTTTTTAAATTGCTAAATTAAGCAGAAAAACAGGTAAGTGATCTATCCCTATCCCTTATAAATATTATTTTATTTATTTGCATTTTCAATTAACGTGTTTATTATAAAAAATTAAAAAAATAAAAAAATTAAAATAAAAAAGAGGCAGATGCTTTTCACTAACTACTTTATTCGTTCCGAATAAAGAAAGGCTTAGCATCTTGTCTTTTGTTTTGCAAGTTTAGATAATCACAAGATTTATTAGATTTTGTCAAAAAGGCTCATCGTTGGGATTCGATTCCACGACCATAAGGGTAAAACCCTTGCCTAAGAAAGTTGAGAATTCTAAGCGTGTCTAACGTAACTCCTCAATAATCTGGGAATCTAATCAATTTAGCATTATTCGACTTGAGTTTTTGTTCAAAAATAAAAAAAAATAAATAAAATAAAAAAAATGTTTTTGGAAATTCATTGACATTTCATTGCAAAATTTTCCCAATAACACTTGGAACAGTTTTATAGTGCATGGTGGAGATATAAAGAATTGCTAGATAGGTTTCCTCACCACGATTTTTTTTAGGATTATCTTTTAGGAATTTTTTATGATGGGTTAAGTCCTGAAACTAAAAATTGGATAAAAAGAGGAGATGGTACCACCACTTTTTACCTATTACCTATTGAGAAGCCTATTTCATGATAGAAGATATGGCCGAATATGATTATTGGAGATTAAATAGTTCTAGGAACAATTTAATTTGGGAGAGCAATTCCAATTTTTTAGAACCTTGCCCTAATAATCAACCCAAAATTTTGGAGTCAAATTTTGAACAGCAAGAGACATATAGTGACCCAATAGGGTGAATTTGGAAGAAACTTTAGAAAATATATAAAAAAAAACATGAGGAGAATAGAACTAGATAGGCTTGAATATTCTTTGTGTCAATAGAGTCGAAGGTTGAACAAATTGAAACCAATATTGCTGAAGATACCTTAGCACAAAGTTGTCACTTAAAAGAACCTGTTGAGCTAATTGAGGAATCTATTGAGTTGTTTGAAGAAAATTCTTTAGGTGAGGAAGAAAAAGTATACCTAACAATAGAAGAAAATTTAAAACCCACCCATGTTGAGGAACAACCTTTAGGAGAGGAATGTGAGAAAGAGAAATAAGACTTAGCTATAGAACAAGAACAATCATCATCTTTAGTCCTAGGTTCTCAACCTTAGTTGCTACAAGAGTTCACCAAAGACCATTCCTACCAAGATTCTATGTGGCCACCATGTCCTCTATTACCACTAGCATTGTTTTTAAGGACCTACCAAGAACATAAAATAAGTCCAAGTTTCATGAGTTTAAATGTTTCATATTTTGCCAATTTTGAAGACATTTTCATACAAGACCCATATGTGGTGTATTTTGACACGTACTATAGGAGGAAGCCACTCTTTGACGATTGTCCACTAAAAGCAGGAGTTGAAAGAAAGATTTGCTAAATTCAGAGCATTAAACGATGGGAAAACACTTTCAAAGTAGTATCTTTACCTTCCCTTCTTTGTAATATATTTTGTAATGTATTTTTGTGTTGTTGTGCGTTATTTTGATTTTCTTTAAAAAAATAAAAAATGTTGAAATTTATTTTGAAAATTTAAAATGAAGGCTATTAATTAAATTTGTTTAGCATGGCTAAGTTAAGGAGTTAAACTATTTTCTCCCAAGACACACTATAATAAATTTGATTTTATAAATGCAATTTGTTTGGATTTTCAAATAAATATTCAATAAAAAGTATGTTTTTTATTTTGCTCTTTAATTTTGCTTGAAAAATTTTTAAAATTAAATTACTTATAATTCATTTAAAATGGCTGAGATTAAGGAGGACATTTTCTTGAAACGCGTTTTGAAGAATTTGAAAAGTAATTTTCAAATAAAAAATAAAGTCTTAGAAATCTGAATTTAAAAGACCCAGTTTGTAATATATTGTTGTGTGTTTTGTTAGTTTTTAGTTTTGTTTGTTAAGTTTGCTACAGATCATCTCTGCAACTGTGCTAATTCAGGTGATATTTTTGCTGTTCTTACTATTCTTTTTATACATTGGGGACAATATACATTTTAGATGGGGGGGGAGAGGGGTTATGCTTCAATATTGCACTGTGGCAAAATTTTTTTATTTTGCCCAATTTTTTTCGATTTTGCTCTAGATTTTTGTGCATTTTTTTGTGTTATCTTTTTAAGTTGTTGTGAGTCATAAAATTAAAAAGAAAATGTAAAAATGTTTTGTAAATATTAGTTTTTTAGTAATTAAGGCGTTGTTATTTTGTTTTGATTTCTAAATTTCATATTAATGTATATCATTTTTCTATTTTTTAAATTATTTAGCTTTATGGATTCTCAAAACTTTGGATTTATTTAACATTTTTATGTGTTTATTTTTCAAAGTGTTTGTAAGCCATTCTTTTCACACACACACTGTAATGTTTAATTATGATGGTAAGTCAAAACTATGAATATTTGAGTTTTGTTATTTTGTAAAGATGAACATTTAAAGGCAGTAACATTTTCTAAAATTAATTAACTAATTAATAAACTAATAAGAAAAGAAGAAAAATAAAAAGAAATAAAAATAAGTGTAAATAAATAAAGTTTGTAATTATGTAAATTACTGAATAAAGTTTGATAAGTTTGATTTTGTAGCCTCTTTTACTCGAGTAAGTAAGTTCTAAGAAGTGCTTTAACATCTAGTATCTTAGGCCAACTGGTCTAGGAGTTACTGACCTAAAGCTTGATAAATGGATTATGGAGAAAGCTTAAGAGAACCAAACATTGCACTATCTATAGTTGTAAAGTTTGTAAATATTTCTATCTGATGTTTCTGCTCTTTAATTGTTCTCATCAATAATTTGAAATGTTCCAATCAAAATATCATGACAATTTTATTCTTAGTTTTGGATGAAGCTTCATAATTATTCATTATCTCATTTTGTACTAAGTCTGGCTTATTTACATTTTGTTAAATAGCATATAAATTTTTTAAATAACATTTTTGCTTTGTTAGTCTATCTAGTTAAATTAGTCAAATTATAGTTAAATGGTTTGCATTGTATTATATTCAGTAAATCATTTCAAAATTCTATGGCTTTAATTGCTAGGGACTAGCAATAAGCTGGTTGGGGGGTGTGATAAGACTATAAAAGTGTACATTTTCTAAAGATAAAATCATTTATTTATACTTTTATTTCACATTAAATCCTCTAATTAATAGTATTTTTGTGTTAATAAGTATTTTTGTTCCTTAGTATGTAAATGCATTTAAAAATGTATTTTTAGTGTGTTTTTATGTTTAATAATATTGTTGGTAATTTTTACAATCGTTTCGGCGCACTAATCGCATGTTTAATTAGTAAATAGTTAAAACCGTAAAAATAATATGTGGTAATTTTATTTTGAGTCTTAATGTATTTGTAAATGTGTTTCAAGTTTGTAAATATATTCTATTATATTTGCCGTAATTTCTAAAAATATTTTCAAGTTTTTAAAATCATATCTGAAACAAACTAAGCGAGACTAGAAATTTTAGAAGTTTGTAATTAATTTTGTGTGTTTTAAAGTAAAATAAATATTTTTAATAATTATTGTAAATATTTTGTTGGTAAAATAATTAATCTTAGTGTGTTTCATATTTGAAATTTGGAGGAAAAATAGAGCCAAACAATACCAAAACGGGCAAAATGGGACATCAAATGGATGAAAAAGCCAAAAGAATCTCAAAATTACTTAGTGGAGTGCATGTGTGACAATCTGATTCGCATGTGCAGCTCATGCACCGACAAGCCGTTAGACGTGTCGAGAGAATCTTAGGCCACATTGGATCTAGTGCTTCAGCTACATGTGCTCTCATCTTCTTATCCATTCGATCCTCATAAGAAGACTAATTGAACAGCTACGGATTTTGACCCATCTAGCCCACCTGGGCCCAATTAAGCTTGCGCTCTCTTGCCATTGGATCACATCATGGACGTCTGAGATCGCACCAGATTGTGCCTCTTGCCTCCGCGCAACAACAGATTTCAAACTCAAAATTGCACTTTGTAGAATGGAATCTTACATGGAAATTTAAGGAAGAAAATGATCATTGTGATCCCAATTTTCCACAGAAAAACAATAAAACAAATAAAAAAATATTTGAATAGTGCCTTTTAAGGCCTATAAATACCGGGGGCCTCTCCCCCAGTTCTTTACCCCTTAACAGGCCTTTGGCCCTTTTCTCTCCCTTTCTAATTTGTTTTCTCTCTCTACTATTGAGTTAGACTCAACAGTATCCCCTTAGGGTGGAGATAATGTTAGGGTATTCCCCCGACCTCTCGACCTCACTAAAAATAATAAAATAATACTTAAATTAGTGTAAAGAGTTTGGTGAGACAGATAGATGATCTTGTATGTATAGTACTCTGATATGGATTTTACTCTATATCTGGTTGTAATGCTTACATTTCGTAGAATAAATTATATTTCTATCTTTTTAATAATAATAATTATTATTATTATGCCGTCCAATTCTTGTATAAATTCAGTCATACTTTCTTTATGTAATTTAATTATGTTGCATAATTAATATTAATAATAGTGAAATCAAGCTTATTTATTAAGTTGAGATTCTAATACATTATAGACATGGACTGGCACAGTAAATGTTTAGTAATTCTTGATATATTGTTGACATAGGATGGTATAGTATATTTTTAAACCAATTAGTAAGATGGGGTGCTTTCAAAATTAACGCAGTAATTTATTCCATAAAAATTTTTAAATTTTAGTTTGTTATTATCTTTTCTATCTTAAAATTATGTTAATTATAATTATAGTGATAGTGGTTATAATTTTCATAATTAGTGTAACTAATCATTAATGAGAGATGATTTTGCTCATTTTTATAGGAAAATCCTTACTGCATTATAGTTTGCTATATTGTCATTCTCGGTTGACTTATAAAATTAGTAAAAGTGCTTGCAATTAACGAGAAAAAATATAATAAATCAAATGGTTTAGATAATTTAATTAAAGTTGAAATTCCATACCAGCTACGAAACATACAAGAGATTCTCAAAACTTCATAGTTTTAAATTTATGTTTTAAATTTTAAATAAAAAAATCATAAAAATATTTATTTTATTTTATACTTTGTTTTGAAAAACTGTTTATCTTTTTGAACGTTTATTTTTAACAACCTTCTAAGTTGCAAACTTCCCACCTCCCTATGGATACGATAACCTTTCTACACTACAAACGTCTGCCATTTAAGAAAAACTTTTAGGTCTCAACCAAATCACTAATCCTTGTTATTGATTTAAATGAACACCCTCCGTAGGGAGGATGAAATCAAAGTATTGAGAGGCGCCGCCATCTAAATCTTACGATATTGTGCTAATAGTGGGGACCGCAAGCTTTATTGTCATATTGCCTTCTCCCTTTCGTTATTTTAAAATAATATGTTTTATCTTATAAAATATCTTATGTTTCATAATTTATAACGCCCCTATATGGGGGTTAACAGTTTTTAAATAAATAAAATGAAAATCAAAAAATAAAGATAAAACATCAAAGTAATTTTTCTAGGACTTAAATAGAAACTCTCAAAATAAAAATAAAACATAAACAAATAAATAAACCACAGTTTAATATAGCACCTTAAATTTTAATAATATACAACTGTCATCATCATCATTTCAACCCTCAACAAATCTTAATACAGTCATAGAAGGTAACAATTAATGCTTACATTATCATGTAGATCATTCTTTGCATTCGAAGCAATTCCAACGTAATATAACTACATAGCTTCCTCAACTGTTTTTCTTGTAACCATCTCACACTTAGTGAGTCCTGAAAGTAGGGAAAACTATTACTCACCTTAAGGTTTTATTCTTTACCACAATAAATCTGCATGGTTAGTTAGTTTTCATCATTATCCAAATTATGTGATTTATTATGATCATATTCTGTGGATATCATAGTTAATCATTACCAAGTTTCATACATATACATATATACAATATTAATATTCATCATTATTCCTAGGTATCCACATTACATAAAGTATCACTCAACTTATCGAAACCCAAATGGGCGTGCTTGGCTACCCTCTAAACATTCCAAGGGTATTCCGGTGAGGGGATATCAAGCCTCGAGTCCTCACCAAGTTGATTCGTGTACAATGTGTTCTGGGACTTCCGACCTAAGGGAGCGTCATCACCTCCCCCATATTTTACCTTTTAGGGTGTTCGAACCTAAGGACGTAACCTCCGCCCTCTTCACGTCTCACCACTTCTCAATGTTTAATCATTATTTACAGAGTAAATTTTCCTAACCATGCTTCCCAATTTATAACAACATATGTTAATTCATTATGTTCCTCGCTAATCAATACTGGGCGAGTTTATGTCATAGTTTCATATGTGATTCTCATATAATAGCAGTTCAACATAGATACATATATCTTGTGGTAAAACAATCAATTTTAATTCCATAAAAACATCACAAAAGATAAGTAATAGAATCCTTACCTTTCAAGCTTCTCAACAATCTTTTAATCTCAGAATTAATTAACGTTAGCTCCACACACCCTTGATCCTAAGTTGTGCATAAAGACAATTAAAACTAAAGCACAACATATAACCACATCCATAAATGAATTATGTGTAAATCTACATATTTTAGTCTCTAATAAGATTCATAAATCACTTAGGATAGTGTTGGAAAGGTTGCAAGATATTAAGGGATTAGAAGGTGAGCAAAGTTGGGTTCACTATCTACAATTAGCACATGGGTTAACAGGTGGTTTATTTAAGGTAGACGGGTGATATACTGCCACTGGTAGGTTTACTAGTTTCTAATCCAAGAATTGAAAAATTCATAGAAAATAAAATACAATTCTGATTTAGGCTCATGATAGCTCGTTGGAAATCTTAGGATGTCTACTTTTTAAATATACAAACCAATTTACAAAATTCATTTTCATCAAATCCCAGAATTTCAAGAAAGAGCCACTACCCATGGAGGTGTTGCAAAGTTTATGGAATGTCAAGTTCTTCTTTAACTCAAAGCATATTATCCTTGATCAAAATCCCAAAATCATTTCAAAATGTGCAGCATGCATTTTATAATTATAATAAACATATTTTCATGAGTTTTATACTAAAATCATCATCAAACCAAAATAAGAGTTGGTTGTCGGTTTTAATTCAAGACTCAAGTTTTTGTTCATAAATGCTCAAATATGCATGCTAACATAATTAATAATTTGCATAAAATTTGAACACGAAAATTATACATTAAAGATGGAGAAATACATACTAAAAACCAAGTTTGAATTAAAAAAAACCTACCTCAAAACTCCTTTGAAAAACACTAAAGTTAGGGTAAAAATCAAGCTTGAATTGACTCCAAAATAAGTTCAAACATGGCTGGGAATTATAGTTACTTTGGCTGCAAGGAGAGATTTATGCTTTGTGTCTTTAGTTAGAAATTGAAGTGAGAAAGGGAGAGAATGAGAAACTAGAGAAGAAGGTGGTGATGGTTGAATAAAAAGGCATCAAAATAATTGAGGAGCTGGAGATAATTGTAGGTTTATGGGGAAAGTGGTAGGAAGAAACAAATAAGTATTAAAAGAAAATATTATCATATCTCCCTTGGAGACTTTAATTAGTAAATAATGCCTACATAATTGAGGGGCAAATGGGGTAAATTGTGGAAGAAGATGAAGGAAGCATTAAATAGGTGGTTGAGAAAATATATCAATGTCTCATAGTAATTGAAGTGAATTAATTCTATGTCTCCTTCGAAGACCTTTAGCCAAATGAGAAAGTGGCTACTTAATTAAGCATTAATGTAGGGGGACAAGATTGGTAGAAGTGGGTTATAGGTAACTTTTGGATGTTTCCTAAGGAGACTTGGTAAGAAATACTAAAGAGATATTTTATTCATATGATTTTTATAAAAATCATACCCTTTAAAATAACGGGTGTTTCATAATTCTAGTAAATAAAACTAATTTTTAATTACTAGGTTTTATTTTATTTTTGTTAATAGAATCCCATCATATATACACTTAGATAAATTACTAGATCTTCTAAAAATCTAATCTTATTATAGATTATCTAAGCTACCTAACATTAAACAATTTAAAATTAGATAACTTAGAATTAATATGAATTTTACCAAGTTTTAACTATTAAAATTAAAATCACATTATTTGGTTGATTAATAAAAAAATTAAAATAAAATTTTGTACCATCAACCCAATTAATTTAATCTCATTAAATTAATTCCATCACATATTAAGTCATTTTATAAACAAATTTATAAAAAAATAAAATAATATGCAAGTATATGCATGTCATGTTACAACAACTATATGTAGGTACTTTTCTAGATGATATGTTATAATGCATAAACATGTTATTACATTCATCACATAAAATAATATCATAAAAATAAATAATAGATTTTTGATTAGGTTTTTTGGATAATTAAACTACAACTCATAATAAAATGTGATAAAAAAGTTATAAAGGTCTTCTTGTAATTGCATAATTCCTAGCTCCATGTATTGTAGACTAGGTTGCCACGGAAAAACTGCTGAGTTACCGTTAAAAATTGGATAGCACCACGTGCTAAACAGGCCCAACAGTCCATTGCGTTACTGAAGGTAACCTAAAGGACTACTCCTTCGTCAACGTTCAGCTTCTTCTTTGAGCAGACCCATGGCTGCCTCTGCTGAAACTCCGAGCACACCAGCAGCCGCTACTACTCCAGCCCGTTGACTGCAACGTTTAGCCGCTGTAGATTGAACACAGTCGATGAATAAGGAGCTTCACGGCGCCGGAGAGACAGGAGCACGGTGCGTCACGGCGCTGCTCCTCCATGGGACTGCAGTGACCGAGGCCAACCAAGGTGCCAGTGGTGTTCATGGCTGAGCTCTTAAAGAACCCATAGTTGTGCGCCGTTCTCCTCTGCATCGTCGAGTGAGGAGCAGAAGGAGGCGCTGTGGTGGCCGAGAGTTGCAGTTGGGGGCCGAGCAGCGGAAAGGCCGATCGCGGGGGTTGCAGGCCGAGCGGCAGCACCTGCGAGCCAGAATCCCCATGGCTTTTTTCCGCTGCCTAGTCGGCCGGTTCATCACGGAAGGCCATAGCGCTCAAGGTCTAGCTGTGAGGCTCGAGGCCTAGCGCTACCGAGTCTTACGGTGGCTCACGGCCGAGCTCCAACGGAGCTCAAGGTCCAGCCGCCTCTTCTCCGTTCATGGCCTAGCACGTAATTAATGAAGAGAGATAAAAAAATTTTGCTGTTCGTGCACTTCTATTGCACGTAAACTGCACGTAAAAAAATTCCTCATTCGTGCACTTTATATTCCACGTAAATGCCAGATGTTTATCTTAAAAAGTTTACGGAGGTGTTGATATCAAACTTGCACTTTACGTGCACTTTACATGCGCCTGAGAGTTGCAGCGAGAAAATTTCCACTTTTTAGTTCGTGCGCTTTAAATTTCATGAAGCCCATGTAATTATAATAATAATAATATAAAAATTACATAGAGCCTATACTCTCATGGGCTTATACAATTTGATCTAATCAAAAATTAAAATAAAATCACCAATTCCAAAATGACCATGTAATTAATGACCAAAATCCATCCATAAACATAAAAATTCATCATATGAATAAATATATTGTCCAAAAAAAAAAAAAAACAAAGTACCCACAAACATGCATCAAGAACATGAAATTATCAACATAAAATTATTTTAATTAAAATTATATATATTATAACCTGCTCTGATGCCATTTGTTGGAATTAAACGTGAAAACGTAGTGGAAAAAACAGATTGATAAACAAAAAATTTCTGAAAACTTTGTTAATCGGGAATAACTATATAATTTTAATTAAGCATAGGAAGCTCAGAGGAATTTTATTCAAACCTTTTGAAGAACTATCAGGGTATCCTAATTTTTCTCTTTGACACCACGATCTTCTAAGCCAAGCCTCTACACCAATATAGTGATGAGTGGGCGTCAAGCTGCAAGAATAAATTAATCTCACACTTTTCTAGATCTACTATGTATTCAACACATGAGATAGTAAACTTTTTTTAGAGAAAGAACTTATAGTTTTTATTTCTGGATGCTCTGTAAAAAAAATATCACATCCTAAAAAATCTAAAATAACTGGTATTTTTATCTTTTTATAACTAAACAGTTAATTATTTGTTTAATTAATTTTAATTTATTTTAAATTTAAAATCCACCCACTCAATTTTTTAGTAGGCGAATCACATACCTGCTAGGTGGAGGAGGTGCTTTAAAAGCACCTCCATGTTTTTCTTCATTATTTCCCTTCCTTTTTTCTAAATGTTAAAAGAAACACGTACCTGTATGTACCTGTGTGTGTGTATATCACATATGTATGTTTAACAAGAAAAAAGAAAGAATCACGTTCAATATGATTCATGTATGTGTGTGTGTATAGATATATATTCAAAAATAAATCATATTTATTTAAAAATAAATTTTAAATTAATTAATAATTTAATTTTGTCTCTACGTTAGACAAGACAAAAAGTGGTCTAACCACACATGTGTCATGTACAAAAATTAAATTATATTCAAATAATCTTATTATTCAAATATTAATTAATTAATTTAAAATATATTTTAATTCGTCTCATTAATTAAAAATAATCAATTAATTAACTAACTAATACTCAATTAAATGCAATAATATGTAATAATATTTATTACATTATATTATGTGTCATAGAGAATATTTTTTTATGTCACATTAAAATATCAAGTGTGAAATGATTAATTTAAAATTCAATAATTTTAAATTAAATATGTATAATTTATTCTATGCATTAAATCCAATACAATGTTAAGTTCCAACAAATTTGATAATTAATTAAACTCTTTAATTAATATTTCAAATTTATTAGTTTCAATGTTACTTATTAAAAATCTGAAACTGAACTCTTGAAATTATAAAGAAAATTACTCAAAGAAAATTAGCAAATAGTTCATTGATTTATTCATTACATATAAGTCAGTATTCCATAAATAGTTTATAATAAAAGTTAGGTTTAATTTTCATTCACCTATCTTATTATATCTTTATTTTTGAGTCCCAATAAGTCTCTTATGAACAGTTAATTCATAATCTTATTATGAACGAGTGTTCTACTATTCAAACCTCGAATTATTACTCAAGAGAACTATTTTTTTAACTCCCATAAGGAAGAAATGGATTTCATATCTATATAATATTATTCCTAGACATTTATTCTATCATGTTTTCAAGATGCTAAATTATGATCTTTTTTTAGACAAATCTTTCCATGTAAGTTAAAAAGCATAATGTCATAAATAAAAATCTAATAAATACTCAAGATTAAGACTGTCATATATATAATCATTATAGTGATAAATTTGAATACTCTATTTATAATAGACGATTATTAGAGATTTATAATTTATCTAGTCCAGCCATATATAATCTAATTATATAAAGTATTTTTAATTTAATGTCACTACATTAATAGCCTAGATAAGACTATTTTATTTTAAATCAGATTGGATCACACTTGTAATATTTAATTGAATATCTCAAACTTTAATTAATTGTTGCGGAGTATTTAGATTATTATCTATAAATTTTATTCTTAAGTATATTATATTTATATGTTAAATTTATAGTCACATAAATAATCATAAAATTTTTTATGTATATAAAAATATCTATAATATATATGAACATTTATAATAATTATAAATATTATTTTATTTATTTATTAATAACATATACAATACGATAGCTTATAGGATACCAACCCGACGACGGAAAAGCTCTGCGCGCAGTGGAGAACCCTCTTTCTCAATGCTAATGTCTCTGTTTTATCGACCTCCACGTCTGATCACTCCCCGCTCTTGTTGGATATCACGGGGATTGCGCATAATCTTTACCGGCCTTTCCGCTTTGAAGGCATGCAAACAAAGGATGTTCTAAGAAAATGGTTGGTTAGATAGGCTCGAAATTCAATTAGCCATTTATTGCCATTTATTGCCTTCACAGCACAGAGAACGGGGGCCATGTGGAAAGCTCTGCGCCTTTGGAACAAAAACTTATCCAGTCGAAGATTAGTGTAGCGAGGAATGAGTTGCAGACAGGGTGTTAGAGAGGATTAGAGTTGTTCAAGGCTCTTTGGAAAATTTGGAAAACTTGCCAACAGGACATACATTGAGAACGCTTCCGTCCAGCACTTCGAGAACATTTTCATGACTGAACCAGTCAACTTCCCGAAAGATCGTGAGGGCATTGTGTAGCCTTGCCTGTCCAGCGACGAGCTTTCCCTGCTCGCTGCCTTGCCGACTACAGAGGACATAAGAAGTGTGCTATTCCAAATGAGCCCCTTGAAGGCCCTAGGGCCGGATGTGATGGCAGCGATTTTCTAGCGCCACTGCTGCGACATGGTCGGTGAGGATGTTGTAAACTCTGTTTTGCATTTTGCAAAATAATCTATATTTTATCAAACCTACCTAAGATGGACTTACTGCTTAATGCTAAGATGAATGATAATAACTCTAAAATACTTAAAACTTCTCACTCTAATAATACTTATCTTTGACATTTGCGCTTTGGGTATATTAACCTGAATAGGATTCAAAGGTTGGTAAAGCATGGACCTTTAAGTAACTTAAAGGTGAAATCTATACCTCAATGTGAATCTTGTTTGGAGAGTAAAATGACCAAAAAACCATTCAAGTCTAAGGGCAAGAACTTGCTGACAACTTTAACGAGACTAATCTTGCTCTAATCCTGAAATGTGAGCTCCCTTTGAATCTTAACCATTTTAGACTGATTAGTCTATGTAATGTCGTATATAAAGTTTTTTTAAAAATATTGGCTAATAGGATTAAACCCCTGTTGCTGAAGCTAATCTCTCCCTTGCAAGCAGCTTTCGTAGCTGGACGGCAGATTGCCAAGAATAGTTTCATTCTTAATGAAGTTCTGCACTCAATAAAGCATAAAAAGGGTTTGGCGGTTTCCTCATGATTAAAGCAGACATGGAGAAGGGTTATGACTGAGTCTCTTGGGACTTTCTCTCTCGGGTTCTCCATTGCTTTGGTTTCCCTTTGGTGATGATTAAATGGACTATTTCGCGTGTGAAGACTCCTGCTATGACCATCTTGTTAAACGAGAGCCCTTCTGGTAATATGACTATATTATCTCAGGGTTTGCATCAAGGTGACTCTATTTCGCAAGGGAACGTAGACTCAACAGCACAAAACTGGGGAAGAAGAGTCTCGGTGCACTCTTACCTCCTCTTCACCAATGATCTTGTTGTTTTTGGAAGAGCAACGAAAAAAAAAAAAAATCCTGCCCGCCATTGTGCAAGTCATTGAAAAGTACTGCCCTTGGTCCGGGCAGAAACTTAATCGCTTAAAGTCGCAATATCCACTTTAGCCAAAACATCAATGGTGCTTTTAAGGAGACCCTTATAAGTATTGCCCAGATGGCGGCTCTGGATCTTAAAGCCTGCTACTTGGGTATTTCCATGACTCTAAGGCAAAGTTGGAAAATTGGAAAGACGTTGTGTAAAGAGTCAATGTGAGAATTTCAGGGTGGAAGGCTAAGTATTGTCGAAAGCGGGAAGGCTTACCTTGATTCAATCTGTGGCCCAAACCATCCCTATCTACCAAATGACAGCGAGACCTATCCCAAAGAAGGTATGAGATGCTATTGATAGCTCGCTTATAAATTTTTGTTGGGGTTATGATCCGAACAAAAGAGGAGTATGCTGGATTGCCTGGGTCACAGTATGCAGCCCAAAACTACCTGGAGGTCTTGGTCTCAGAAAGACTATGGCTTTCAGCAGAACCTGGGGGAGACATCTGCTTGTGGAAAAGGATCAACTTTTGTCGATGGTCCTTTGAGGGAATGGCAGGGGTCGGGAATTTTTAAGCTCTATTGCAAAGCCTTCTGATTTGCACTTCTAGAAAATGATCTTGAATGTGATTCATTCTTTGTCTAAGAGTGCTTGTGAATGCATAGGAAGAGGTGATGGTGTCCATATCTGGTATGACCCTTGGATTTTGTCCTCCCACGTCCAACCGAACGGTAGCAACTCATTTGGTTTTCGTGAAAGACTTGTTCTTTTCGTCTGGGATATTGAATCTCTGGAGAAAGCAACCTTTGATAGTCTTTCTGCAAAAGCTATCCTCTCCATCCCCCTTCCGGGCTTGGGAGATCACGGGTAGATTTAGGCAAGAGAAAAATCAGAGAATTTCTCCCTTAAGTCAGCTTATATTGCTTACCGGTCTACTAACTGGTTTTCTTCTTCAGTTTCTTCCAGTGAGTGGAAATCCCTCTAGAAAGATCGTATTCAGCAGCACCATAAAATCATTTGGTGGCAGATCCTTTGGAATGTCCTGCCTGTGGGAACCGTTGTCAAGAGATTTTCTGATATTGATACTACTTGTTTGGTTTGCGGTGGTGAGGAGGAGATTGTGTTGCACTTGTCCCTTCTTTGCCTTTTTACTCAACTTTGGTTTTCTTTTAGCTGGGGGCTGAATATGGAGAGATTGCAGATCCATTCTATGGCAGATTTCTCCATAGAATTATGCTAGAAACAGTTTTAGATTCCTCTTAATGTCTCCCACGAAGAGTTCCTTCTGTATGCTTTGGTTCTTATTGATTTTTATATGGATGGCTAGGAACAAGCTTATTCATGAAGGGCTTCAACCGGATGTTAGGCTCATTGGAAACTATATTGCCTCAGCGCTCTCTGGCCAAACCTGCTCCAGCTACTCTTGCCAGATGGGATCCCCCACTCCGAGCTGGTTAAAGATTCAATATAGATGTTGCCATAAGACTTGATTGGGCATTGGTCGCGTCTATTGCAAGGAATCTGCCTTCGACATTGTTTGGATCTAGACTACCAGCTTTCCTCCTGCAGAGGCTGAAGTGCTGGACTTCCTTGGTCTTAGGGAGGCTCTTCGGTTGGCTGCAGTGCAGACCTCAGTACCTTTCGTGATTGAAACTGACTGCAAAGCGATGGCTGAGTGCTTGTCAAAGTCTTGTGGCAATTTGAAGGTGGATACCATTGTTGAGTCTATCAGGTCTTGTATGGAGATGCTAAACGACCCAATCATCCAATGGATCCCAAGAACTATCAACTTCTTGGCTCATAACATGCTAAGTGCTGTCTTCATTCTTGTTGTTTAGGGGATGTTTCTATTAATGTTATTCCTGGTTATGTAATTTCGGACCTCACTGCGTGGTTGCCAAAGGTTTGTCCAAAACTGTAAGATCTGCATAAGGTTGTCAGCGAAACAAGTTCAATTTGACGTAATTTGAATTAGATCGATCATGAACTATGGTAATAGAAAGCTGGAGCAATTTGATAGGCGCTTTTAAAATTGACAAATTGTGCAGTAAGATTCAAGATATCTATGCCCACTGCCACATTTTTAAACAGTAAATTTACTTCTACTATTTACAGATTTTTTTTTTTTTCATTATATGTCATTCACAAGATTGATATAAGAGAAATTATTAAAAAAATAGATGGCTTGTGACATTTTTTCAAAGATTTTTTTTTTCACGTGGCATGTTTCAATCCACAATCTAAAAATATGACCTATATAAAAAGCTCCCGTAAGATTCTCAATCGATGTTTGCAGTTGAATTAATTCATTTTCTGTTAATGCTTAATTATTATCATGATTACTTGTTTTTCTTGCCTGGGAACTGCATTAGTGTAAGCAAACTTCCTGAGGGCAATCGTGCTTGAAATTGGAAAGAGACTACAAATAAAGAAGTTTATAGAAAAGAATCACAATCAATGAATAAAAAGAATGAGTCAAAATTTGTACATCAGCAGGACGTTTCTGCTTCCAAGTCCTCAAACTACATTGTGTTCACCAATCAAGGTTTGTTGATTGTGTCAACACCTAAAACTCAACAACCAAAGATGGGAGTCACTACCACCAACATGTGTGGAAGGCATCAAAAACCCTATCATCTCTTCAATTTCCCGGCACTAATCTTTCAAGTGCTCGGGAAGACCTCCGATTTACTTTTGCAAATCTGTGGACCCCCTAAAAAAAAAAAAAAACAGAGCTTTTTTGCCCTTTCAGCAGGGTTTCTATGTACATGTTTTTATTGCTTCATCCTTCTCGTCATTTTGTTTAAGCTGAGTTTGTCTACGAACTAATTCATCTAAAGCTTCCTTCATCCACAATCGTTGACATACTTCCCTAGCTTGCGCAACTGACACCTGCAAAGTAGAGAATACCAAAACCAAACATATTAAGACAAACACCCAAAAAAGAAAAAAGAAAAAAGAAAGCTTTAAAATAACGTGGTAAATATGTCTGCAGCCAAAATTGAAAAGAATTTTTCCAAATTACACATACCCATCTCCGTTTTCTTGAGTCCATTTCAGGCCACAAGTCTAATTGCTCCTGAACAAGCATAGGGAACATGTAAGCTTCATGAAGTATGCCACCTCTTTTGCTCTTATAACGCCATTTGCCCAACCTACGCTGCATAGTAGAAAAGACAAGACAGCAAACGACTCAGAAAATAGCCTCAAAATATTTGGGTGCAAAATTTTTGACTTTCTTTTTTCTCCCTCAATTCAAAAGTAGAAGAAAATGGTTATAACTAACCTCAACTATGCCTCTTACACCAGCCTCTTCTAGTGTCTCTCTTAGAGCAGCATCTTCCATGGATTCATCAAGTTCCCAACCTCCCTTTGGGAACATCATTCCTTGACCCTTTTGCGAACTTACAACAAGGACTTCTAATTCCTCCACCGACGAAAATTCATCGGTTTTGGTGTATCTGTAGGGTATGCATCTGCATAATTTCAAGTTACACAATTAACAAAATGTCTAAAAATGAAAAACGAAAAATAAAATATATCAATAATTATTCTACTGATCATGTTGGAAAAGTCAACAATATTTGAAATTAGATAATAATCTAACAAATAGCCAGTTGAAAATTTTCAAAACCCTGAAGATTTAAACCAAGAAATCTTCAAATTGTCACCAAGAAAAAAAGTTCAGAGAGAGAGAAACACACCCTGCGACTTGGCGACAACCCTCATCATAGCGCTGCAACTGCCTTCCCGAGCGAGAAACCATGGAGACCATGCTCTTAATTTGAACGGGAATCAGTTTCGAACAGAGTTTCTCGTGGAAGAAAGAGGAGACAATGAAATTTGCTATATTTTTAGACATAATTAGACCCATATCCTTATTCCCTTGTTAAACCAGAAATTTTGCGAGAACCCAAGTTGGAAATCCCGAATTTATATCAGCAAATCTAAAAATGGGCAGTGAACAAATTCGTGGGAAAACAAACGCCCTCTGAGAAGAAATAGGATCAAGAGAGAGAGAGAGAGAGAGAAAGAGGGGTTTCTTACTAATTGTGTGATTTGAGAATTTTTGGGACCAGAGAGGATAAGGAAATCACCTTACTCGTTTTGTATATATAATGAAAGTGGGGCATGTGTGACCTCCCCGTGTTTTAATTCGTGAGTCGTGACAAGTTGATGGGCAGATGACAACCCAACGCGCGTAACACACTTTGCTTGGCTGTTTGACAATGATTTTTCTTTCTTCCAAGTGAGAAGTAGAGTGTGTTGGCATACGATCGTGAGCATGCTTTATTAAAGAGCGTTTGGCTAATAGTGAAAATTATTGACTTCAACTATTTTTATTGTAATACGTGAAAGTTTTATATTGTAATAATATATATTTTTTTTTATAACATGTGAAAACTTTATATTATTTATAACTGAGTTTGTAGTAAAAATCATCTTTAACCAAAATACGGTTAGAAACTCTACTAGTCAATTTAGTACGTTACTCTCTTTGTTTGTGTTTTTGTTGCTTTATATATATATATATATAATATTTAAAAAAACTTCCCTTCTGAGTTAAAAAATACAAAAAATAAAAAAATCATAATTGTAATTTGACCTAACGATAATTATAAAGTTGACGTCTTGAATATGAATTTTTCACCCAATCCTAAACAAAATTATTTTTTGTGTATATGTAATGAGTGCATAAAACGCAATTTAATTGACAATAATAATAGTGTATACATATTTTTCTGAATTTGAAAAGAAATACTTAAACTCAACACTTTGTGATAAAATTAAATGTGCTAGGCTTTACTAGCTTTTTTTTTTCTTTTATAACCATGGGTTACCATAATTATTATAATCTAACATAATAAAGTGCATCTTGACCTGTGGACCAAGTATCATGACATGGTAGTTGAACATGCGACATTCTTACATTTTCACGCCGATTAACATTATGTTTTATGTAGAAAAGAGTTAGGACTTTTTAATTAAATGATTTTCTTTCCTCTCCAAAAAATAAAAATAAAAATGTTTAGGGCGTTTGAGAGTATTGGTTCACACTAATTTTGATTAAAAACATTATAACATATGAGAAATTTATATTATAGCTTAGTTTTTTTTGGCATTATGGCATGTGGGAGTAATAAACTGAGCCAAACACCCTAGTTGTTCATTTGTGGATCTCATAAATGAATTCTACTCAACAATTATGATTTGTTGTTTTCTTAAATGAAGCAATCTTTTAGCCATAACAAAATAATAAATAAACAGTATGTCATTGTAAAATTTTAGTCTAAGTATAAATAAATTATTTTCAATAGGGTATTTAAAAAGTGTGGTTTGAATCTATTTTTGTTAAAAATATTATAGTGTATAAGATCTTTATGCTATAGTTTAGTTTTTCTTGATAGTGTAATATGAAGAGATTTGCATTATACTAATCAAAAGTTTTAATTGAAATTAAGAGATTTTCAAATGAGTTACAATTAGTTGAGATTTTTTTTTTTCTGTCTCATGACATGGTTTTGGTTCCAAATCTGGCCAATTATTCCTTTTGTTATTTTGGTTAATAACAAAGTTTGTTATTATCTCATTGAGGATCTTCTAGACAAAAAGCAGCATTTTTAAACAATAACCCAAAAAACAAAAGAAAGTAAAGTCCACCGTAGTGTTGTAAGGACGCCCACACAACATCAATATCACAACTCAAATCTTGAGAATATAATTAGAGCGTCAATGTAACGCGCTTCGAAGGAGAGTTAAATTTTTCATCTTCAATGGCGCAAATGGGCTTTTAAAATTAAGAAAGCGACGTGCGTGTGGGCGATTCCCTGGTAATCGCGACCATGTGAACGACGACTAACGCGTTTCAACACCAGTTTGTTAATTTTTACCCCATATTATTATTATTATTTTAAATGTGTGATTTTTTAATTTTCAAGATTCAAGTTCGAAACGGACACATTCCACACGCTTTTAGAAGTATGACTGATGACTACTGCCGCTGATTTTGGCTTTTAAAACTATAAAAAAGTGCACTTCTGCGTTCTTTCGACGTTTTGGGGACCTCAGCCAAATGGGCAAAGCCTCTAAAGGGGATGTTTTCTGATGCAGGCAATAATGTCTTGCAATTTTTTTTAGGAGAAAATTATGTAATGCCACTCACACTTTTAAAATTTATATTTATTTATGTTATATTTAAAAAAAATTATGTGCTATTATCATTTATATTACATGTTAGTTATACCACAAATTAACATGTATGACATTTATAAAAAGGTAAATCCTAAAAGACTACGTTTATGAAATTCTTTTTTTTATTGAAGGCATAAAGTCCAACAAATTCTTTTTTTTATTGAAGGCATAAAGTCCAACAAATTTTCATGACAATAGGGTATAAAATACTAAATTTCAAGTTATAAAGTAGAGAAGACATCTGAATATTTAATATTAAAAGTCAATTGTCTAGACGATTATTGCGGTGAAAGTAAAATTTTTAGTTACTTTTGGATTATATTAAAAATAACCTTGATACATAACTGTATTACATTTGTTAATGATATCATTTTGATGCATATATGTCACGCCTCGGAGTATGAGAGGTGACGTGGTAGATTAATTAGGTTAATTAAATAAGGATTTAGTTTAAAATAGGGTTTTAGAATTTGATTTATAAATAAAAATGAGATAATTTTAAAAATCGTTTGAATAGAATAAATTAAGAAAAGAAAATAAACCATCAAAATAATTAAGCAAATAAAAAAAAAAGAACATTAAAAATATTTAAATATAAGGTGGAACGAGTATGGGTCCCATTGGCCTACATATTGTGCACACATATGTAGTACTGACAATATTACAATACAACCATAGTCCATAATGAAATAATAAGTTAAGATCTTACATGCCTTGATTTATTGTACTACAACCTACTCAAGTCTTCTACTGATCGTAAGTCTGGTCAGCAGACTCTTCTCCAATCCTAGGCTGATATCCACCTATGGGTAAGATTTTAAAACAATAAAAACGTGAGCGAAAGGCTCAATAGGACTATATCTTAAAACAAACAGATAAATATTCTAATAGAACTTTTTTCTTTTTTTTTAATAAATAAATAATTAAATAAATCAAATATGTATTTACATTTAATAAAATTCCATTGAAAACAGTTTGTCAAGAGTACCTTTTTAATTCTCTCGGGCAAACCAAATATTTACCACCAAAGTGGCCCAGCTGGGTTTCAAGACCTGCTCCCAAAGTCGTTCACTACACGACCCGATCTCTGTTATGGCATCATGCCCATATATCTTTCTTTAATTATTAAAATCTCTGTTTACCGAATATAGTCATTTACATTCTTTATGAAGTTTATTATGAACATTTCTCAATCATTCATCGAAAACATTTGATAAAAATCCATTATTAGCTTAAATCATTTTGAAATAGGGCTACCAAAGAAAAGGGCAGAAGTCCTACCTCAATATTCGTGTCGATGTCCCATACCGTAATCCCGGTCCGCTATACATTAGCTCCGTAGATCCACGCACAACCTTAGATACAAACTAGGTCTATTAGTATCTAATCTGAGATGTCCTATGATATTAAATCATTTCATAGTGTCCTAGTGTGCCACTTAGGTTTATAAAATCATTTTATAAAGTTGAAATTTCAATCGGGGTTCAAAACAGTAAAAACGGGTGAAAAATCACAAAAATTGAGTTATGTTCGGTCGGTTCTCTCTCTCTCTCAATTTCTCTCTAAAATTTTGAAAACAAATTTCAATTTCAAGCTTCGGGTAAGCAGATTGGACGCTTGGGAACTCGATTGGACGATTTCAAACTCGTTTTAAAGTTTCGATTTGAGGTTTGTTTCTAAATTTTAAAAGTTTTTCTATTTTTCAAATTTTCTTGCATTTTGAAATCTAAGCAATTTTGAGCTTAGAAAAGCTTTAATCTAGGTTAGAGTAACTTAGAATAACTAAAATTGAAACTTTGTTTGATCAAAAACAGATTGAAATCAAGATTTTTTATTTTTCCTCTATTTTCTCTATTTTTGGATTTTTGTGAAAATCTTGCGTAAATCTTGTTTTGATGAGTTAAAAAGTGTTTAATAATGTTTATTTATCAATTTTGATCATTATCCATGCCTAAGAACTGAGAAAAACAGGTTGGATTGAAGATTTGGGTTCAGAGAGGTCGAGACCCATGCGTGAAAATTTCTAGAATTTCCTATATCGGTAGGCCGAACTTGATCTTCGGCAGGCCGGATTCATGTGTTCGACGGGCCGGATTCATCCGACCGGCAAGCCAAACCTAGGAAACTTTGGCCAATCGGACTTGGACTTCTGGTAGGCCGAACTGTGCAGTTCGGCCGGTCGAACCAGGAGGATAACTGTTGGGGTACAATTCAGACAGGCCCAAATTGACTGTGGGCCTTGGCGGCCCAACAATGTTGATCAAGCGACTTGGACATGTCGCATTATCGAATCGATTGTTCGATTCGTTCGTTGAATTGGATCCTCGAATCGACTATTCGATTCCTTCAGGGGACCGTTCGTCCGGATCGTTCATATCGGTTCAACGGATAGCACGTTCTAACGGTTTATACACATTAAGTACATGACCGAAATATGAGAAAGTAGTGATTTCTGTAGCAAATCATCATCCGACACGTGTCCCAATATCACAGTTATTGATGAAGCATTACTCCACTCCACCTGACGGTTAATGACCACGTTTCGATTCCATAGTCTATATATTAGGGAGAGGTAGCTTTGAAAAGAGGATATAGAGAAAAAGGGATACAAACACCTTGCCAGATTATTTTCTCATCTATCCCAACTTTCTGATAGCATTGTAATTTGTACGAAGAAAACTTTATAGTGAACTATAGTGGACGTAGCTCTTCATTAACAGAGTGAGCCGCTATAAATCTAACGTGTTTTTTTATTTCTGTTCTATTTCTTTCATTTAATTCTGATCTTGTGTGCATATCCGAGTAGACAGGTCCATCTAACGGTGATTTGAGGGCCCAAGTTCCTGATTATTTAATTCAAAATTTCAACAATTTAATTGTAGGAAAACCCGTCTACAGTTTGGCGCCCACCGTGGGGCCATTAAGTCGTCAACTCCAGGATCTAGAGACTCAGATTCAAATGGCGGACAACGTGGACAACTAGCGCACTTTGGAAACCACAGTGGAAGAAACCGAAGGGGCAACTCAAGACCGACATATGGAAACCCTTGTAGTAGAGGTGGAGACATTGAAGAAAACACTCCAGGAACAAGCAGCACTCTCTTAGGAACGAGACAAGAGGCTAGAACAACTGAGCAGTGAGAACTTGGCTTTGAGAAGCCAAATCAGCTATCAAAACTCCCAGATGGCTTCGTAGTCGTATTATTACCTGTATTATGGGTATTCAACATTTCCAGCTACTCCGACAACGCAGTGGCAATTTCACACCCCGTAACCAGGAAGACAACAGCTAACTCACAGCCCGATCAGAAGAATGCAGCCGCTATACTCTTCATCGACTCCGGCGCCAACAACGGCAACTGGCGCAGCTATGACGACTCCAACTACAGCAAACGTCGATATGGAGTGCAGACTTCGTAACAAAGAGACAGAAAGAAACGAAGGAGTCGAACCAATGGTTCGACAAAAGGGACCAACTGTCAATCTGTTGACCCCAAAGTCGATTCAATCCATGATGAGGGAAATGCTCGAGCAGAACTCCAGATTCGTAGAAGAAAAAATTGACGAGAAGGTTTCTAAGGCCACGAGCAGGACCCCAGCGTTGGACGACATCTCCAAAAGCATTCGGGATACTCCACTGATGAGGAGAATTACCTCAATAGTACCTCTGAAGTATGGAAACATTATGTTCGCTCGCTTCGATGGAACCTCAGATCCTAAAGACCACCTGCTGCAATACAAGAATGTTGTCAGCGCTACAAGCATCCCGGACTCGATCCTTGACGAGATGATGTGCAAGCTGTTTGCACAATCGCTGAAAGGCCCAGCCCTTCGATGGTTCAGCAACCTCAGAACGGGATCGATAGACAGCGTTGAGGAATTGACAAATTAATTCATCAAATCATATTCGGTGCATATTAAAACTGGAAAAATGACCAAAGATTTGTGGTCTGTTGTCCAAGGCCCAGGCGAACCATTACGGGCTTATATAAAAGATTTAGCAGAACTCTCTCCGAGATTTCAGATTTGGAAGACGGAACAGCCCGAGAAGCACTGAAAAAGGGACTCCTGCACAGGTCATCCTTCAAAAACAACATTTTTTTTTACTACCCACAGACGATCCAGGAAGCATTGAGTAAAGCTAAATGCTGGATCGATCTAGAGGAAGAAAACGAGAGCTGCGAGCGAGAGTTCACAAGAATAAAAGGTCAGAACAGATGGAACCAGAAGCAGCAACACTAACCAAACCGACAAGGACGGATGAGAACACCACCAAGAAGAGAATGGAGGCGAAAAGATGACAAGCCTCGATCCACAACAAGGCCCCTCTCGCCACCCAAATATGCCCTGAGCTTATCACCATCAGAACTAGTTGCTTAGCTAGAAGGAAAAGACTACGTTCGATGGCCTGGCAAATTGCCTGTGAGCCATTCGCGAGATAAGTTGAAGTATTGCGAGTTTCATCGAGATACAGGGCATTTGACGGTCGACTGCAAAGCTTTGCGATCAGAAATTGTGGAGCTTCTCAAGAAAGGTTATTTAAGAGAGTATCTCTCGGAAAGGAGGAGGAGGACATATGGGCTCAACAAGAAAAGAAGAGGATAAAGGGATGAGCAAACCGAAGAGAAGACACCACCACCGCCACCAATAAGGAAGATAATAGGATCCATTTGTGGAGGCTCGGTTTTTAGCGGCGACTCGATCAACCAGATGAAGTCCTATCAGAGAAAGGCAAATACTGCAACCACGTGCACCGCTCATAGCGATCATCCCAAATACAAAATTTCATTTCGTAGTGACAAGACGATTGGGCTGGACTCGCCACACGATGATGCATTAGTTATTAAACTAAACATCACAAATTGTGCAATAAGCAGGATTCTGGTTGACAACGGGAGCTCCGCCAATATTCTCTTCCTCTCGACGCTGAAAGAAATGGAGATAGGAGAAGAAGAAATCGAGAAGTCACCGACGTCGCTGGTCATATTCAACAGGGAAGCAACCACAACAATCGGGAAGGTCAGACTTCTAGTCTACGCAGCAGGAGAGAATAAATTGACCAATTTCCTGGTCATGGATTGCCCATTGGGGTACAATATAATTCTTGGGAGGCCTTAGATTCATGCCATGAAGGCAGTCCCTTCTACATACCACTAGAGGATAAGGTTCCCAACGAAACAAGGAGTTTGGGAAATTCGAGGAAACCAAGAGGCGGCAAGGAGCTATTACGTGGCGGCAATGAAGTAGAAAAAAGCTTTATAGCAATTACAACCGAACGAGCAGAGCTATGTCGAACCAATTTTGGACCAGTTTGATGAAATCCAAATACATAAAAATGTAAACAAACACTCATTACATTTTTGCTCCTTAGGGCATACACGCCATAACACTTAGATCTAACGTTGATTGTTTTGCATGGTCTCACGCAGATATGCCTGGAATCGACCCAAGCATAATCTCCCACCGACTGAACGTCGATCCAGAGCATAAGCCCGTCTGGCAGAAAAGGAGGAAGTTGGGAATCGAGCGAAACATTGTGATCAAAGATGAAGTGAGGAGATTACTTGAAGCCGGCTTCATACGCCCTGTCCAGTATCCCGATTGGCTCGCCAATGTGGTGATCATGAAGAAGAAAAACGAAAAATGGCGCATGTGTGTTGATTTCACCGACCTCAACAAAGCTTGCCCGAAGGACAGTTATCCGTTGCCTCACATCGATAGGCTCGTCGACGCTACAGCCGGACACGAGATTTTAAGTTTCCTCGATGCATTCTCTGGTTACAATCAAATCCTGCTACACCCTGATGACCAAGAGAAAACAGCCTTCATAACGGAACAAGGGATTTTCTGCTTCAAAGTCATGCCTTTCATATTGAAGAATGCGGGAGCAACTTACCAACGACTTGTGAACATGATGTTCGAACAGCAAATTGGTAAGAATATGGAGGTTTATATCGATGACATGTTGGTTAAATCTCTGCAGGCTGATCTCCATGTTCAGCATTTGCAAGAATGCTTCGACGTGATCAGAAAATATGGCATGAAGCTTAATCCAAAAAAATGCACCTTCGGAGTGGCGAGCGGCATGTTTTTAGGGTACCTCGTGACGAAGCGAGGAATCGAAGTGAATCCCAACCAAATAAAAGCATTTCAGTTGATGCCCTCTCCTAGGACCAAGCGAGAAATCCAGAGATTAACCGGACGAGTGGCGGCACTTAGTCGGTTCATTGCCAGGTGTTCAGACAAATGTCTACCCTTTTTCCAGCTGCTCAAGAAAAATACCAAGTTCGAATGGAACGAACGGTGTGAAGCGGCCTTCCAAGAACTAAAGAGGTATCTGACCACTCCATCGATCCTGTCGAAGCCAAGGGATGGCGAACCGCTCTATTTATACATTGCTATATCGAGGCGGCAGTAAGTTCAGCGCTAGTTCGAGAAGAAGAAGGGACTCAAAGGCCAGTGTTCTTCGTGAGCCATTCGCTCTTGGACGCCGAAACCAGGTACTCAGTCGTCGAAAAGCTTGCACTCGCAGTAGTCATGTCGGCCCGAAAGCTTCGTCCATATTTTTAGGGACATACTATTGTGGTGCTGTCATCCTACCCGATGAGAGCAATTTTACACAAGCCAGATGTATCTGGTAGAATGACGAAGTGGGCAGTTGAACTGACAGAGTTCGACATCGAGTACAAGCCCCGTACAGCGTTGAAGGCACAAGTGCTGGCAGACTTTGTAGCTGAGCTAACTTGCAGAAACGAAGACGGAGGATCGGAGTCGTGGATAGTGCAAGTCAACGGATCGAGCAATGAGAAAGGGTCTGGAATAGGGATTGTTTTGAAATCACCAACTGGTGAAGAAATCAAACAAAGCTTTCGATTGGGATTCAAAGCTACGAACAACGAAGCTGAATATGAGGCTCTGATAGCTGGAACAAGGCTTGCTGCTGCAATGGGGGCTACCAAACTTCATCTGGAAAGTGACTCCACTCTGGTCGTTAATCAAGTAAAAGGAGAGTTCGTGGCACGAGACGAGAAGATGCATTTGTACCAAAGCTTGGTTAACAAGCTGAAAGCTCAATTCGATCAATTCGAGGTTAAGCACGTACCACGGGAACGTAACTCTAGAGCCGATGCATTAGCTAACTTAGGGTCATCAGTCGAAGTAAGCGAGAGGAGATTAATCCCTTTGGAACTACTCGACAGCCCTAGCATTGCACTGGTTGAGGAAACTAGCTATGTGGATCCGAGAGACGATTGGAGAACCCCCATCCAGATGTATATTAGTGAAGGTTGGCTCCCTGACGATAAACAGGCTTCGAGAAAGATCAAAGTGCGTGCTGCGCGATACTGCTTGATAGATGGAAAGCTATATAGGTGCTCCTTCGCAGGACCTTATCTCCGATGCCTCGGGGAAGATGAGATCGAGAAAGTGGTTAGAGAAGTGCATGAAGGATCCTGTGGAAATCATTCAGGCAGAAGGTCATTGTGCAATAAGGTGAAGAGGCAAGGATTCTACTGGCCAACGATGCAGAGTGATTGCGAAAACTTCGCCCGAAAATGCGACAACTGCCAGAGGCATGCCCCCATCATACATCAACCTGCAGAAGAGCTTTCTTCAGTCAGTTCACCGTACCCATTCATGAAGGACTCGATGGATGTTGTCAGACCGTTTCCTCCAGCTCTGGGACAAGTGAAGTATTTGCTCGTCCTCACTGATTACTTCTCCAAATGGGTCGAAGCGGAAGCCTTTGCGGATGTTAAAGAACGAGACGTCGAAAGATTTATTTGAAGGAACATCATCTGTCGATTCGGAGTCCCACGAGAGATAGTCACCGACAATGGCTCTCAATTTGTTTCATCGTCCTTCAGGAAGTTTTGTCGAGATTGGGAAATTATTTTAAGTTTCTCAACGCCAAGATACAGCAAGGAAACGGACAAGCTGAAGCGACGAATAAAGATGATAAGAATCTGAAGAAGAAACTCAAAGCAAGAAAAGGACGATGGGTCGAGGAACTCCCGATAGTATTGTGGGCCTATCGAACGACTCCAAGGAGGGCAACTGGTGAATCGCCTTTTTTGCTGGTGTATGGAACATAAGCCGTTATTCCCGCTGAAGTAGTTGCATGGGACCTTTGAGTCGATTACTCTTTGCTGAACGAAGCAAAGAATGATGAAATGATGCAGGATGCGCTGGACTTCATCGACGAAAAGAGGGACAGAGCTTTCTATCACCTTGGATGCTACCAGCAAGCAGCAGCCAGGTATTATAACAGAAAGGTCAAGCCCAAAAGATTCGTCGAAGGAGAACTCGTGCTTAGCAAAGTCTTCCAGAATACCAGAGAAGCCAACGCTGGAAAATTGGCGGCTAATTGGGAAGGACCCTATCGAATATGGTTGGTGGTTCGAGAAGGAGTCTACAAACTCGAGAAGCTGGATGGATCCTACATAACAAAAAGCTGGAATGCAAATCATTTGAGGAAGTACTATATATAATGTTTCGATTCTGCTTTTGCCATGTAATTGAACTACGTTTGGCTTGATTCCCGTACACGGGATACGTAGGCAGCTCGTATACGTTATAAACGGGTGCAGTAGCTTTATTATTTCAAATTTTATTTCCCCGATAAATTGACAAATTTTTTGAGTTTGGTTTTCAGGACTAAGTACTTAGTTTTCCCAACCTTGGACTCGACCAGATCGATCCAAACTCAAATGCCATCTTCATGGCCCAACATCAGACTCGACTAGATCGATCCGAACTCAAATGCCATCTTCATGGCCCAACATCGGACTCGACCAGATCGATCCGAACTCTCAGACGTCATCTTCAAGACAAACTTCAGACTCGACTAGATCGATCCGAATTTGCCCAACGTCATTTTCATGACTTAATTTTTTGGTTTATCTATGTCGACCCAAATCCTACTGGTCGGTCCAAACTAAAGGAGCAATTGTCAGTTGCAATTTTTAATCCATTTAATCGTTTCGGTGAGTACGATGTGCGCTTCGTTCATAATTCAAACTAATTTCATTTAGCCTAATCGGTTGCGAACTTCGTTTATTATCCGATTTATTCTCTATCGATTAGAGATTAAGATTCCTGATACACAATGACACGAAAAGCATAATCCTGAAGTGAGAACGAAGATTTTGAAAGTACAGTTTTGAATTTTCCAACTGATAAACTGAAGTTTCTCTTGAACAAAATAACACTCTTACAAAAAAAAAAAAAAGGGGGGGGGGGGGGGTTTGAATTCTCTCAAAATTCCCCTCCTTCAGCTGGCTGATCGCCTTCGGGCTCGTTTATCTCAAGGGTCGAACGATCAGTGACTTCGGCAGATGGAATCCCTGTAGCTTCAGACTCGGGAGCAGGGGGCTCGACGACGACGTCTTCATGGTCAGATTCGACTTCGACAACCTGAACGTCCGTTGACAGCACATCCTGGAGCTCCTTTATCTCCTCATCGATTGCATCGACGCTAAGCTTGCCAGATTTGAATTCGATCAAGGCATCAAGTCGTGCCTTGAAGGAGGAGGTACCATAGACCTCGAGCAGCTGCTCCTTTATCTCTTCAATATCCTTGTCTTTCGAGGATATCGTCTCCTTTAGGCCTTCATTCTCTCCTTCCAAAAGCCAAACTTTGCTCGATAGGTTCAACACCTTGCTGTTTGCTCTATTTAGCGCATCGACAGCATCGTTAAGCTCCCTCTACTTGCTGTCCATCTGCAACTTCGCCTCTTCGAGCTTTTCCCCAAGCTCTTTTACCTTCGACACCTCCCTTTCAAGTTTATGCACCGCCTTGTTCGCAAAAAGATTATGGAACATGAGAGCCTGCATGTTTACAAAATTGTCACGTTAGTCGCTTCGAACGAACCCATAGAATTTTGTAAAAATTACGATTTTACCTGTCCCAATGCAGCAGCCGACTCGTTGTGCAGCCATGTAAACAGTTTCCCCCCAAAGACCTCCTCGTCTTTATTGAAATAGAAGTTGATTGCCGCTCTCGCCGCAACCTCCCTGTCTTGAAGAACGCTAACGTCATCTGGAACATCCAACGTCTTCTCTGAAGCCGACCTTTGTACATCTTCGGTTGAAAGAAGAGGCTTCGTCCCTCTCCTTTTCTTCGACGCAGGAGGCTGAATATCAAACGGTGGAGGAGGAGGCAGTTCAGACTGTTCGACCGGTAGCGTCGTCTCCTTTGGTGCTGACGATTCACCAGCTTCAGCTCGTCTTTTCTTCGGCTTCTTGTCTGCTAGTTTTTTCTTCCTCATCTCACCCAAAGGAGGTAACGTTACCTTCATGGCTGATAAAGCGGCTTCTACGAGATGAACGTCTTCGTCAGACAGTGGGGTAATAAATTTGGACGGACCGTATAGCCGCTGAAGTGCACCGCGGCATACGAAGACCCAATCGACTCGTTTTGAAAATCGAATAGGAATACCTGAAGGAATGCTCTTGAAATTCTTCTAAATGGACGACTTCCCAAGTCGATCAGGTTTTGAGATTTTTGCCCAAGTCTGATCCTTTAGTGCGAGCAGTGCTTGAAGTTTCGATTTGAACCTCTTGCCAATTGGAGCTGGGTGGTTTAGCTCGTAATCTGCAAAAAAGAAACGTACTTGAGATCAGTTGGAATTACTGTTTGAAATAGTCTCGAGGATTGAAACTCACCAATATGACCGAAAGCAAATAGAAAAGGAATTCGGGTAGTAAGCTCGAAAGAGTTGCGGTTGATTGCATGAAGAAGTATCGTTCTTCCCAATGTCTATCCGCGTTAGTAAACTCCCCTATAAGTTGCTTTGACTGTCGGTAAACAAAATAAAACTGACCTGGATTTTTACTATTTGGTTTTAAATAGTAACATTGAAGAAAGTTGTACATATCGATGTCTATTTTAGCCTCTTCGATTAAAACTATCAATGCTATTAAAAGTCGAACTCCGTTCGGCATAAGCTGTGTCAAAGAAATGTCAAAATGGTCGATAGTCTCTAATATGAACTCGGGGATCGACAACCGAAGTCCAAGCTCGAACCATTTGTGTACATGCAAAACCAATTGTCATTTTGTGTGTCAGCCCGTTCACCCGGATAAGGGAGTCGAATCTCTACGGCAGGTGGGAACCCGTACTTCGCCCTTATCGATTGGAGGTCCGACTCTGACAAGACAGACTCTGGGTTCTTCATAAAAAACGATACCCCTTTGGTGGGGGAAACGTACTTCCTTCTTTCGATTGAATCGATGTCTTCGATTCTCCTCGAGGGCCCAGCTGGTTGGTTCCTTTCTGTCCCTCGGCTCGATGCTTCACCAATCTCGGCCCCAACCGCCCTTGTGCTCGATTCGATCAAGTTTTGCTGACAAATCATTTCATCTACTTCCCTTTTGTCATCACTCGACCAAGGGTCGTCTCCACCACTGGAGCTCGAAGTAATGGCCACTGACTTTGACATTTATATAAAACACAGTTGCTGAAAGAAATCTAGGGTTTCTAAGATCAAAAAGGACATGCGACCCTAAAATCAAAGAACTTCAAACAGTTCTTGAATACTTTACGGTCGATACAGCCAAACAGCATTAGCAGTCACTGATTTTCTCAGGAAAATGTTGCGTGTTTAGCATCAAAATGCTCGGAATAGGGAGAAGAACAAGATTATGAAAGGAAAATTGCAAGAAAAAGATGAAAAAGGAAAAAATCTTGCCTGAAGAATCTGAAGGAACTAAGGAAAAATGAAAGAAGACCACCCTAGAAATCCAAGAGAGAGAAACTGAAAATCCGAAGGACAGAAATGGGTTGAAGGAAAATGACAGACGCTTTATGTACCTTCTAGAGCACCATTCCGACAGTTAGGATCGCTTCAAATCAATCTGATCCAAAGGCTAGGGTTGTGCGTCTGTTCGGTTTCCTGTTCAAACCGAGGCAGTGCCTTTTCGAATCCGACACGTACGTCAGCGTCGCAGTGATTATTAATGAATTGCCAATGGCGTGCTGACACGTGTTGCGGTAAATTAATTGTCGTGTTTTCCCAAGGGAAAGTCATGATTCTGGCACAAGTGAAGAGACGTCCAAGTCACGTGCAGTCGATTTTAGAATCAGATCTTCACTCCTGTAGTCTATAACATGAGACTAAGGAGTGGGGGGCTAACTGTTGGGGTACAATTCGGACATGCCCAAATTGACCGTGGGCCCTAGCGGCCCAACAATGTTGATCAAGCGACTCGGACAAGTCGCACTATCGAATTGATTGTTCGATTCATTCGTTGAATTGGTTCCTCGAACCAACTATTCGATTCCTTCAGGGTACTGTTCGTCTAGGTCGTTCGTATCGGTTCAACGGATAGCACGTTCTAACGGTTTACACACGTTAAGTACAGGACCGGAATATGAGGAAGTAGTGATTTCTACAGCAAATCATCATCCGACGCGTGTCCCGGTATCACAGTTATTGATGAAACATTACTTCACTCCACCTGACGGTTAATGACCACATTTCGATTCCACAGTCTATATATAGGGGAGGTAGCTTTGAAATGAGGATATAGAGAAAAAGAGACACAGACACCCTGCCAGATTATTTTCTCATCTATCCCAACTTTCTGATAGCATTGTAATTTGTACAAAGAAAACTTTATAGTGAACTACAGTGGACGTAGCTCTTCATTAACAGAGTGAACCACTATAAATCTGGAGTGCTTTTTTTTTTTTATTTCTGTTCTATTTTCTTTCATTTAATTCTGATCTTGTATGCATATCCGAGTAGATAGGTCCATCTAACGGTGATTTGAGAGCTCAAGTTTCCGATTACTTAATTCGAAATTTCAATAATTTAATTGTAGGAAAACCCGTCTACAAAGCTCAGAATCACATCAAAAGGTTATGTGCTGAAGGGAATCAAATTTAGAGAAGAAAATGACGGAATATTGAATCATTGATGAATCAAAAGAGAGCGGCCGGCTTTGCCTATGCAAAGAAACGAGGGCGTGCGGCAGGACATTTTGATTGTGGTGTTTAGAAGGGTGGTGAAAACTAATAATTAGAACCACTTTTATTGTAGCATGTAAGAGCTTTAAGTTTGTAATGAAAATCGTAATTATCACCACTCAGCCAAACATGAGGTAAGACTCTAGGGCAGGTCGTGTAAGCATTAAGCCAAATAGTAGGGCTGTACAAAAACCATCCTACCACCTGCCACCTGCCACCTGCCTGCCGATGTTGGGTCCATGTCATCAACCTGCTTACCACACACCCAGGCGAGCGGACGGTTGTCTGGTAATTTTTATGGCGAATTTAATTTGAACCGCTCGCCAATTTTTTTCCTCTTTTCCCTGTATATATAAGAAATGTCTTATGTGCTGCCTACTTATTTGCCGAATTTGAAACTGCAAGTCCTCCACAACCGTCGGATGAAGGAATGAACATCGAGGATTGATTAGATGGTAACCTATTTTTTTCTCTGTTGGTTACACGGGTAGGTTGTCAGAGTTATCTGTCATCAACAGTGGCCTAACCTAGGAGATATGATTAAAAAAACTACTAATCAAGATAGCAAAATGACACTGTGTTTTAGAATGTTCGCTTGGGACTGTTGAGTTCATCAACTTTAGAATTTAATTTCGCCTTTCTCTTCTCAAAAGGAAAGGGAATCTCTGAAACGAAGGCTGGGCCAAAAATTTGAAGTAAGAATTCCTATGTCTCGGGGCATTAGGCTTTTTCTGGTGGCATGTGTATCGTTTTTTGATTTTTTTTTTTTTAGTGATTGATGAATTCCTTTAGCAATAGTTGATTGCATTATGAAAAGGGGTAAAAAAATATATCTAGCTCTGGGATTGATTCTAATTTCTCGCCATTTTTTGTAGTTAGGATACATCGATTTGATTGCATATTGTGCTT
>CAMOHE010053815.1:0-18608 GCA_946598075.1 Artocarpus hirsutus
ATATAATTTAATATTGATATTACTATGAATATTAATATTAATATTATACTATTCATATTGATGTTATATTATTATGTTTTTATTATTAATGTAATTATTATTCTTATTATTAAACTATAATTTTATATTGATATAATATTTATATCTATATCATATATTAATATTAATTTATAATAATAGTATGAAATTATTTTATTTTATTATTATAGTGTTTATGTATATTATATTCTAATATTAATTAATAATAATATATATTATATTTAGATATTGTATATGTAATATATTATATATTATTAATATTGTTAATGTTATTATTAACATTATTATCAAATTATTATTTTATATTGATATAATTTTTATATTTATATTGCATAGAAATATTAATTTATAAAAATATTATAATAATAATAATTTAATAATAATATAATTATTATCATCATCATCATGAAAAAAAAATGTGAGATTTATATAGTTTTGAGATTCCTAGGAATATAAATATACCTATTGGATGGGCTTCAGATTATCCCAAAATAAGGTAATCTGAATCCTATGGGAATGAGTTTCCCAGAAATCCAAAACTCAGATTACTGTATATCAAACATGAGAATCTGTAAGATTCTCATTCCCACCTCGGATTACTACATACCAAACACCCCCTAAAAGTTTAGGAGGGACAATGTAATGGGTTTTGAAAGTTCAAAGGATAGAGTGGTAATTTTTAATGTTAAGAGAGAAAATGAGAGGCCTTAAAATTTAGGGGTTATTTGTGTAAGTAACTTTTTTTTTCTTAATAGGTTGATGTGTGAAATCGTAAGGCATGATCTCGTCTTCTTCCATCACGAGCCATTCAATGGTAATTTCCATGTTTCTATGCTTCATTTGTACTATATAAGGAAGGACTGAAGCTTAGAGAAGTCACTACAAGAGAAAAATGGAAATTAATTTCATAATCTTTCATAATATTTAATGGAATTTGTTTCAAGGACATGTTTGAAGAAGGTAATTCTAAATCTTAGAGGGGAAAAAAAGAAAATGGAAAAAAGAATAGGCTTTCTCTTCTTCTTATTTAGTCTCTGTTCTCTCTTTTAATTATCCATCGCTTGTGCTTCTTTGATTTTTAAACCCAACATCTCTAATCTTACTTTATCTATCATATGTGAATTTTGATGAGTTGAAAGGACGCTGATATATTCATGAATTTCAAGGGAATAATAAATTGGAGGAGTCAGGCTCTAATGTTTCATAAATGGAGAACTCCGTTCAATAACACCAAAGCTCATTAAATGATGTGGCGTGTCTTGATTGATTGGACGTAGTTTGGGACAGAAAAAAATTAGAAAGTTGATCCAAGTCTGTCAACAAATAATTTGCTTCAACTCAATATTCAATAGAGATACTCATGTTACTCTTGAAATCCACTTTTAACTAAGCGTGATAAGAATTTTGCACTGTAATAGGATGGATAAGAACTCTACCACTCCAAGGACTATCTAAAGGTAAATAAAAAACATGTTTGCCGAAATTGCCTCTTCAAATGCTACAATGTAGAGATTAATTATTCCTATTTAACAAAGTTTTAGACGAAAATACGTCTAGTGTACAAAACAAAGTTGGCTTGGAGATTTTTGTATTTTGAAAATCTGTATGCAAAATTTGATGATGTTTCATATAAACCGTAGGTTAATGTAGAGGGTAAATTGGTAGCATAAAGAGTTTTTGTCTTTCAAAAATCTTGTAGATATTAGATGACAATTTCTAAGAAATTGTTGACTGTTACAAGAAACCGTCAGTAATTGTATGTTTTATTTTTTATTTTTTTAAAAAAACGGTTTTTTTGTTGGCTTATTTCTCATAAATTTTTAAATTTTTTTCCCTCATCTATTATAATTCGGAGCATTCTTCCTCACTTTCTCACTCTCTATCTTTCATCTCCATTCTCTCATTTCCCCTCTCTAATTCCTTTTCCTCCCAAACCATAAACTTTTTTTTTCTCTCAAGTCTCTCTTTCTCTCTCTCTTCCACACCCCTCAACTCACCCCCACAGTCGTCACTGTTGCGATCTCCCAAATGCGCCTTTATTGCCACCGCTAGCCCCACAACTATGCTTGCCTTAGTCCCATGCTCCTACCATCATGATTTCTAGAATTTGAGTGCTTTTAGTGTTTGTCATGTTTATGTATCGTTGTTAATTTAATTGGATCTAAGTAACTTGTTATATTTTTTATTCAAGTTTTTTATGTTGGATTTATGTATGAGTTTTTTTTTTCTTGGTATTTAAGTACTTTGTATTCGTTAGATTTTGTTAGGAAAACCTTTTTCAGGTTTTGGATTTGGAGTGTTTGAGTTATTTGTATAAGATGTTGATTATGAGGAGGAAGTCTTGTAACGTAATTGAAAACCATAGTTAAATTTCCTGTTTTAACATGGTTTTCCTGACAATCATGGTTAAAAGTGTTATTTTTAAAAGATTGCATGACATTTTACCTACACAATTGAAATCCATTGTTGTTTTTTTGTCGAAGGTTCATTTCACTTGTTTGTTAATTGTGAAGCATCACTAGCAGCCACATACTTGGCTTCCATCATTGAGTCAGCAATGCAAGCTTGCTTAACTTTCCTCTAAACAATAACGTCTCCTCCTATAGCACATACAGATTTAGAAGTCGATTTTTTCGTATCCAGACAAGTTTAAAAATCTAAATCATTGTATCTAAGAGGTGTTAAATCCTCATTGAAATACACTAACATATAACCTCTAGTCCTTCTCAGATACTTGAAAAATTGCTTGATCGCAACAAAATAGTTCGGTCCTAAATCTGATTGAAATAGGCTCACTATCCCAACCCCATAACATATTTCAAGTCATGTACAAAGCATAGTATATAAGAGATTACCTATTGCCAAAGCATAAGGCACCTTTTTATGTATTCTCTTTCCTCATACGTCTTTGGACCATTTCTTTTGGAAAGAGTAATTCTAGACCTAGATAGTTGCCTACCTTTTTTGAAATTTTGCTTTTCAAACTTCTCAAGAATCTTGCCTATGTATGAACTTTGGGATAAAGCTATCATTTTGTTCTTTCTATCTCAAAAAATTTGGATTCCCATAACATAATTAGCCTCACCAAAGTCCATCATGTCAAACTGCTTGGTCAACCAAATTTTGACTGATGACAATACCCTCATGTCATTACTAATTAGCAGAATGTTATTTACATAAAGTAGTAAGAAAACAACTTTACTATCCTTGATGTGTTTGTAAACACATCGTTCGTCCAAATTTTTTTCGAATCCATAAGTCTTGACCACTTGGTCAAATCTCATGTTCCAAGAACTAGAAGCTTGCTTAAGTCACAAAATAGACTTTAGAAATTTATAGACTTTATTTTCTTGACCCTTAGCTTTGAACCCGTTTGGTTGTACCATATGTATAGTCCAATCAAGATAGCCATATAAGAAAGTTATCTTGACATCTATTTGTCAAATCTCGTAATCGATAGTGGCAATAATGGACAAGAGAATACGTATGGACTTAAGCATGGCTATAGGTGAAAAGGTTTCCTCGTATTCGATTCCTTCCTTTTGGGTGTATCCCTTTGCTACCAGTCTAGCCTTATAGGTTTAAATTTTCCATTTGTTCCTTTCTTTTTTTATAAACCCACTTACACCCTATGTATTTTAACCCCTTTGAAAAGGTCCACAAGTTCCTAGACGATTAGTCTTCATAGACTTTCTCTCAGCATTTATAGCTTCTGTCCAAAGCTTTGAATCAATATTCTCCATAGCCTCTTTGCAAATATAAGGATCCTTGTCATGTTCAACCGACTCAGCTAAGTAAAGCTTCTTCATTGAACATATACCTCTCAAATTGATGTTCGATCCACTCACTAGGGCGAAGCTCCCTCAGTTATTTTTCTATCTGTTTTTCTACATTGATTAGATCATTTTCCACCGAAACCATAGGAGCAGTTGAATCACTCACCATCTCCTCGAGTACTACTCTACTACGAAGCTTAAAGTTGTTCATATAACTTTCCTCAAGGAAAATCACATTTGTAGAAACCACGACTTTATTTTCTTTTGGGTTATAAAAATAACCACCTTTTGTCCCATTTGGATATCCTATAATCATGCACACCTCTGAATGTGCTTCCAACTTATTTACTTCTTTGTCTAGGACATGAGTAGGACATCTCCATATAAGAATATGGCTTAACGATGTCTTCCTACCCATCCACAACTTGTGAGGGTTCTTAGGAAGCAAGTTTGAAGGCGCATTGTTCAAAATATAACAAGTAATTTGTAGTGTATATCCCCATAAAGATAAAGGTAATATCGAATAACTCATTGTGGACCTAACTATGTCCAACAAAGTCCTATTCCTCCTCTCAATCATGTCATTCTACTGTAGAGTGCCTGGTGCAGTCAAATAGGATAAAATCTAATTCTCTACTCAGTTTCCAAAGAACTCATCAGACTGGTACTCTCCATCTTCATTGAATCAAAGTGCTTTTATAGGTTTATTTAATTGCTTTTCTACTTTATTATTAAAAGAAAATGAATAAGAATCCTTAAATAAACAAGCGACAGAATTTAAATTCCTTTTTAAGTTTAAGAACATAAAAATAATATCTCAAAACTAAATGTATATAACTATCAAAATAAAGATGAATGTCTACCACTTCTTTAGCCAACACTAAGAATCCATCACCCATCCACAACATGAAGTGCTCATGTAGCAGACTTCTCATTTCCTTAAACTCCTATAGAGAAACACAAACAAGATTGGTCGCTTTAGAATCTGTGACCTAAATGTCCACTTGATTCTTCAACTAAACAAGTCTCAACAACCAAAAGTTCACACTAGCGTCTTTTAGCTAAGAAATCTTTGCAATTTTTCTTGATGTGTCTGACTAATGAACAAGTATTTTACTCACAAATCTAAAGTTTTTGAACTTAAGAATTTGTGGAAACCTCAAGCATTGGTGTTAGTTTGATGTCGTTTTGTGCTATTTTATAGGAAATGAGGAGAAGTTGATCTTAGTGACAAATATGGCTTAAAAAGAGGATTTTGAAGCTTTCTTAGAGTAGAGAGGCAAAATGCCTCGCATGGCCACACAACAACATGCGCAAGGCACACGCTCTTCAACAGTTGACTTGTCCGGCTGTGTTGCTAGATGCACAGGCCACGTATTGCCTGGAATTTGACTCATGGAACCATATGCTCCTCATGTCATAGGGGGTATTGAATGCAATTTTTAGACTAATATCAGCCATTCAATGGATCCAACACTTTAAGTTGAACCTGAATGGAAGCCTTAGCACTTAACCTTAAAGAAGGGGCACACTTCCTAAGGAAGATTGAGGAGGCACACATTTCTAGAGAGAGAGAGAGAGAGAAGCAAGAGGGTAGAAGATTCTTCAAGAAATTCTTGTGGAATGCTTGAAGATCTCAAGTCTTGAAGATAATCTCCATTAGAGTTTACACTTTTTCCTTCATTTTCTTACTTTAGTTTGAAAATTTGAATTTGTGAATTTGTTTTAAACATGTTTATATTTGTGAATTTCATGATTGGTTTGGTTATGAACTTAGCTATGTTTAGCTAGATTTCTTATTCCAAGGTCTTCATGTAGCTCCACTTGACTATGCTTGGATTATGGGTTGATTGCTCATGAAGTTTTGATTCAACTCATTTGTGTCCTCGTTTGCTCAATGTTCTAATTTATAGAGATATGAATTAGTGATATTGATATATGATTTAATGCTTGAGAAAGATTATTCCATAGTAAGTTATGAGTTACACAATCATAGTGTTATTGAGTTTTAGAAAATCATCATCACTTAATGGCCATTCTTAGGATATTGAATATTGAATGTGTAGATGAACAAGCTAGCTAGAGATAGTAACTTGGGTATCTATGCATAAGACTTATTTGCATTTAAGAAAGGGAATGAGTTGAGTTGAATTTCTTGATCATGAATTAGGTAAAATGGATTAGCAAATATTAATTAAAACAAGCATAGATACAGTAGAGTGAAATTAAGTCCTTAGGCTTCCCTACACACCAACTCTCCTTACATTTTGCAAGCCGTGTTGTTTTGTTAATTAGTCTTTAAATTAGTTATTTTAATTTTAATTAGTTTCACATTTTAATCCGACATTATTAATGTCTCGATAAAATTGAGTTTCAAAAACCCATAGTAATTAGTCTAAGATTCTAAAAAATCAATCCGTGAGGATGATACTGTTAGACTAGGTACCCTAAGGATTAAATGATGTAATAGTTTTTAGAGACATTTAATCAATTAAGAGTTTATTAATTATTTCACATATCAAATACATCCTCATTATGTTCATTCTTGTTGAATATATGATGAACAACTAAAGTCTGAGACTATCAATCTAAACCTTTAAGATCGTGCATGTGATGGACAGATTATATAGAAGATATAAATCTTAAAAATAATAGCCTAAAAAATAGATCCGTAATTGATAGAATTAAGTTGGGTGCTTTATTCATGTAAAGATTATTATATTATCTACATCCCTAACAAAAGATAACTTGCCTTGGTATATTTTCATAGGTGACGATATATTAGATTGAGACAAAAGTTGAATTGATTTGATTAATGATTCCATTTGTTTAAATCAATTCATGTTCGGCAATCATAAGCAAATCTTGAAATGAATTAATGGGCCTATATTTTTGACTTGTGTCTTTTGATATACCAAAGGGTGACATCCTGGATTATATGAAGGTATGCATGCTGGTACGTTAGAGACACGACTCTTAATTGACGTTGAGTCGTTATCTATAGATATAGAATCCATAGCTCTTTTGTAGAGTTAATGAAATTATCTTATAGGCATTACTATCCTCTAATTGGAGAACTAGAGCCCTCAACCATTTGGATAGATAGGTGTAACTGAATGGTATAATATTTTTATTGGTTATGAATAGTAAGTTTTCTAATTGTGAGATAATAGAACATAAGATAAAAAATAATCAGAAAGGTAAAACAAAATTTTATCCTTAAGTTGATAATGAATATCTTATGGAAATGTTGCACATTATGTCATGTTATGAATGATTAACTTATTGGAGTTTCGTAATTTATAAGTAGTTCAAGAGTGCAGCACTAAGCTTTTAATGGAATAGCTTAAGAGTTGATAATTATAAAATGAACGTGTCGGGGACATCATTTTATAATTATATGAACTTGATCTATATCTGTCCATTGAGTTCCCTTTACTAGCTCACAATATTTCTATAATGTATGGGGTATTTTTCTTACATATTCGAAACTTATGTTAATTTTTAAAATTTGGTTAATTGGATTTAATAATTCATGATAGCTTATTGGTTGAATTAATATCATGAACTAATTCAAGATAATCATGTTAAATTATTTGAATATATTTTATTTTATATAGGATTATCTATATATAACTGTTTTAATCAGAGAACTTCTCTATTGAGTTATTTGAATTAAAATTGAGGCCCCATCAAATATTCCCATGTAGAATAAAATCTAGAAGTTTCTAAAACTAGGCAGACAGGCAGACCGGTGACCAAGTCTGCCCTAGCTAGTGAAGCATAACTTAGTTATGCAAAACAGTACAACTAGTAGGCTGATGGTCAAAACTGGCAAGTCGGTTGGGCATAATCCTGTTATGCGTCTTAATGCATTTTGATGTAGATTTTGACCTAGTTTTAAATTTAGAAACTTTATCTAAGTAGAATAACTCCCTACTAGCCACTATAAATGGGATACTTATTCCTATTAATTTAGATTACTAGAGAGATTTAGAGAGATAATTATAGAGAGAGAAACTTTGAAACTTCCAAAGGACTATTATTAAACATCCCAAACCTTAGCTCTTGATCTTCTCTTGTGGTTTGAAGGGGATGTTACCAAGAGAGGAATTGAACGACGTGTGGCCACTCGTGTTTCTGTCGTGTAAAAGAAAATAGCTAAGAAGCCTAGTTGGTTGAAGCTCCGCAATTCTCAGTAGTAGTTTTGTAGAAATTTTTCTTGTTAAAAGTACGATTCCAATTCTAAAAGGTATGTAAGATCTTAATTAAGTTATATACATAGCATGTCTAACATGTTATTTTGATAAAGGCTGATTTAAAATTTTTAAGATTCCGCTGTGTTCTTGTTTCCAACAATTGGTATCAGCACCATGGTTTTATAGGTTTGTGATCATATTATGTACATAAATTATGTGATCTTAATCTCTCACATGCTTGAATTATATTTTTAGAGAGTTGGCACTCTAGGATTTCTATACACTTATATGTTGTCATAAGATTATATAGTGAATGCTTATTAATTAATTATTGTTGATTAGATTTCTGTTTTAATTATTAATTTAATTAATCAATTTTGTCGGTTATGGGTCCTTAGATGTTAGAATGTTTATTTAGGCTTTCATGTAATTAGATGATGGTTTATCATCATTGTCTAGGATTTATTTTAATTTTGGTTTGTAAAATTATGTTAAAACAATTAGAAGAGAAGATGGATCTAGAAGATGGAATTGATTGCTAGGCTATTTATTTTTTGTGTTTATAAAATTTTTGTTAGTTTTTTTAATTGTTATAAAATTTAAACTAGAAAAAGTAATGAAGAAAAGGCTTCTTACAATTTGGATTACGACGACACGGTCGATCACGATATGCATAGTACCATCAACCGCAAGATGACAAAAAGCCACCTTCTATTATTTTTGTGGGGTTTTTTTTATGAAATGATTTTGAGAAAAACAAACGAAATTTTATGATAACTAAAAAATAAAATTTGATCTATATGAGATTAAAATTGAAGACATTACTTGAAGAAGGATACTACTAGAAGATACAAGATGAAGAATTGGTAAAATATTTCGATTAATTTTGTAATCTTTATTTTCTTTTCTCTAGGGTGGAATCATAATATTATGGTCATTTATTATATTGCCTGTTGCTTTGCTTGTTGTGTTTCTTGTTTATATTATAATATGTTTTACCATGTATGTTGATAACATGTCATGTAGAATAAGGAGTGCTGCTTATTAAAAATTGTTCATTCATGTTAACATAAAACCTTGATTTCTAAAATATTGAGTTGGAGAAGGTTTTTGAAGAGAGGACCTAAGGCCTCTATTGTTGGCTATCAGTAGCACATGGTGGTTTTGACCCCTAGGAAAGGATGTATCATATACTAGGTTGGATTACCAAAAGTATAATTTGCTTTAGCATGTTTATTGTTATTCACCCCTGAGTGTCGATGACAAACCATGGATAAAGTGGCAAAACGATGGTTAAACAATCAAGATTAATTTTGTTATTAACCTCCCCTAGGAGCTGATTTGAACCCTACCGACTAACACGACGAGAATCAACACCAAATTTGGAATTGAACCCCTAATCCCTTAAGATACACATTTGTTGAGCCTTAACCTGTAATCTAGTATGACACAAACCAAGAACCACAGATAGGGAGACGCCACACCTAGAATTGCAAGAACACTTAAAACTTTAGATGATAAGTCAGTTTGTTGAACGCCACAAGTTTAACCTTGATAAACTTCTAAGTGAATGCTGACTTAGAAATCCCTTAATTGACATTTTTCCCATGCAAAATTAAGTCTAAAATCTAAACTTTGTTGGCCATAATCCAGCTGAAATAACAAAAAAGGAAAGTAGCTAATTTTATCCCTTAAAATGCACCTAACCTATTCTAGAAAAGGAAAAGTATCTAGATTTGTTTTCATGCCTAACAAAACTGAATATGACACTAAGACAATACAAAAATTACATAAAAAAAATAAATTGATGATGAGGCTCAAACTTGATGAGATGGAGCCCACGTGTCGATCCAAACTAGGGAGGTTTCCCAAAATTATAAATCTAGCAAATTGGCACCACAGTTTGCTGGAATGGTGCACCATCATTAATGTGAATCTTCTAGAACCTTAATCATAGTGACTAGGCTCTCTTGAGACTGATTTTGGCCTATGCTGGGGTTCCATTTATGTGACATGTCGCAAACTTGTTGAATGAGCCCGTTCAATGCTTCCTTGAAATGCTTGGCCTTAAATCTTATGATTGGACTACTTGAATGACTTAATGGATCACGAACATGTCTCCTAACTTGTGCAACTCCATTGCCTGCATCATTATTCCCCTCTTGAAAAGAATTTGTCCTCAAATTGTCATCTACATTAAGAGGAGTTAAGTCATAAACATTAAAATTAGCACTAATATTATACTCACCTGGTAAATCAAGCTTGTAGGCATTGTCATTAATGCGTTCCACCACTTGAAACAGTCCATCACCACTTAGAAGGAGTTTTGAAAGCTTTTATTCTAGGAAACGTTCCTTTCTCATATGTAGCTACACCCAATCTCCCGGTTCAAACACCACTTGCTTGCAGTCCTTATTAGCTTGTCTTGCATATTCCTTTCTATGTTTTGTCTTGCCTTCTCGTGAATTTGCCTAACAAAATCAGCTTTTTTCTTGCCATCTAAGTCGACTCATTTGGTCAAAGGCAAAGGAGTTTAATCCAAAAGAGTCAATGGATTAAAACCATAAACAACTTCAAACGGTGAAAACTTAGTTGCATAATGAATGCATCTATTATAAGCAAATTCAACATGTGGCAAACAATCTTCCCAAGTTTTCAAATTCTTTTGAATGATAGCACGCAATGGAATAGATAAAGTCCTGTTCACAACTTCAGTTTGACCATCAGTCTGCGGATGACAAGTAGTAGAAAATAATGTTAGGTTTTGTTGGATTTTGTTATTCAAATAAGCAGCGGAAAATTAAAATTAATTACCACAAAAGCCTCACAGGATCCATGCAATTTGATTAGATTGATAAGAAAGTCATAGAATCTTACCAAGAGACAAAAAGGGCAGGATTCTGGAAAAGAGAGAGTGGGTTCACTCCGGTGACATCCTAACTCGAGCTTTTAGTACTCGGGATCAGATTCAGACATTTTTACTTAGAGCAACGCCCTCTGTAGGTATCCACACGAATAGACTCTCTCAAAAATGAATTGGTGTGCTAGCACCATCTCCTTTTGTTAAATGACTCTCTCTAATTTTAAGGTTTTAATGTCTTTCGCCTTTTTAGAATGAGAGAACGCCTTTTCTCTTCTTAATTAGCTAAAAACCCTAAAACAGATATATATATCTATTGACTTTGAGATATAGTCAAATTGTAAATGGAATAAACTGTAATTTCAATATGACTTAGAGAATCTAGATAATGTTTGTAATTCAAATATGATTCAAAAAATCTAGATAATGTCAGTAATTCGAATATGATTCAGATAATCTAGGTAATTTTAGTAATTCGAATATGATTCAGAGAATCTAGATAATATCAGATTCAATGAACCTTGACATATCTAGTACATCGAATCTAGACATTATCAAGTTCATTGAATCTAGACACAATAAACCCAAAATTTGTTCTTGGTCTGCTCTAAGTGTGCAACCCTGTAGGTTCACATAACATTGGTAGTGGGCTTGAAATTCTGTTTCTGGCCCACAAATCATAAGCGGCTTCTAGCAAGACATTATGATTATCCAAGTTATGCGAATGTCAATAATCCAACATAACCTAATCCACAATAAGTATTTAAGTCCTTTTGTCACTAGATACCTTGATTAAACATAAGGCATGGTTTATGTCATCCTTATACTATTTAATCTTATTATTTCTCGATCTTAAGTAGACTGATATTGATAACCATTATCAATTCATTTTAGTATGGCCATACATTTTACTTCAGTCTAACTTATCGAGGGGCCCATAGATATCCTTCTCATGATAAATGAGGGACAAATTCCTTCTTAATCACTCATATTTCTCACATGATTCACTCTATATCCAATAACAATCCATTCCATCATCCTATTAAAGATAATATTAGATTGTGTCAAAATATAGAATTTGTCATGTAGGAAACCATGGTGATTTTAGGTCAGAGGACTAGGATAATACTATTGTGATGAGAATCACTAATGACAATTATCCGTGCAATATTCTCATAGCGGGTCAATCTAATACATCATTTCTCAAATATGTATCTATGAGTTTATTTAGTATCTCATACACATGATTAGTAAAACATAATCATCAGTCAAACTTCATACTAGTCTTCATTCATTATTATCCCAATAATAATGACCGATTAGGGATAATTTAGAATATAATTCAATTTTCACTTAAGAGTTTTTCTATCAAGTCACATACTTGATGACCTTAGGCAGAATTAACTATCCATAGAATTATAAAAAAAAAACAATAATGAAAATGCCTCTTTATTAATAAAATACAAATGTAACAAAGTTAAAATGTGGTCATTACATAATTAGCCTACGGCACATTACTAACAATCTCCCACTTGCACTAGTCCCATTCAATATTATATCTAACACCCATTGACCTAGAATGACTCTCATGCTTAGGCTGTGGAAGAGGCTTAGTAAGTGGATCAACAACATTGTCATTTGTAGGTACTCTGCATATCTTCATGTCTCCTCACTCAATGATTTCTAGAATGAGATGATAATGCCTGAGTATGTGTTTGGATCGCTGATGTGATCTAGGTTCCTTAGCCTATGCTATGGCCCTGTTATTATCACAATACAAGTCTACTAGATCTAATATACTAGGAACAACACCTAATCCAATAATAAACTTTTTGATCCAAACTGCTTCCTTAGCTACTTTTGAGGTGGCTATATACTCAACTTCTGTTGTAGAATCAACAACGGTGTCTTACTTTGAACTTCTCCAGCTCATTGAACCTCCATTCAAACAGAACACATGACCTGACTGTGACTGAAAGTCATCCTTGTCGCATTGGAAGCTGGCATCTGTATAACCACTTACAACAAGCTCATCTTCCTTTCCTTCATACAATAAGAATGCATCCTTAGTTCTTCTCAAATATTTAAGGATATTCTTAACTATTGTCTAGTGACTTTCACCTGGATCTGATTGGTATGTGCTGGTTATGCTTAAGGCATATGAGACATCAAGTCGAGTACATAACATTGCATACATGATAGATCCAATTGCAGAAGCATATGGAATCTTGTTCATGCGGTCTCGCTCATCCTATGTCATTGGACACTGAGTCTTGCTGAGACTAATTCCATGTAACATGAGCAAGAATCCCCTCTTGGAATCTTGCATACTAAACCTATTCAATACCTTGTCAGTGTATGTACTATGACTTAAGCCAATAAGCCTCTGAGATCTATCCCTATAGATCTTGATGCCTAGAATATAGGCAGCTTGTCACGCCTCAGAGTACGAGAGGTGACGTGGTAGATTAATTAAGTTAATTAAGTGGGATTTTAGTTAAAAATTGGGTTTTAGAATTTAATTTATAAATAAACATGTGATAATTTTAAAATCGTTTATTTAAAACAAGCAGTTATAATATTTGGAACAAATGAGAATGATAAAATAAACAATAAAGAAAACAGTAAAAACAATCAAATATGAGGTGAGGCAAAAATGGGTCCCACTAGCCCACATCTTGTGCACACACACAGTACTGACAATATTACAATACAACCACAGTCCAGAATGAAAGAAAAGTTAAGATCTTACATGCCTTGAATTGCTACAATACAACCTACCCAAAATCTTCTATTGGTTGCAAGTCCAGTCAGCGGACTCTTCTTCGATCCTAAGCTGATATCCACCTATGGGGTAAGATTTTAAAAAAAGTAAAACGTGAGCGAAATGCTTAGTAGGACTATAATTTTGAAAATATTCAACTTTAAAAGAAATTTGATAAATCAAATAAATACATAGAAAACTAACTAGAACAAATAAATAAATAAATAGATGAAAATTTAATAAAAACTTTATCTTACCAAAACAATTTAAATAGGTCGACCAAAAAGAATACCATTTTCTTTTCCAAGGCAAACCATATGTAATTCACCACCGTAGTGGCCCAGCTGGGTTTCAGGACCTACCCCCAAGGGCGCATACTACACGACTCAATCTCTGATATGGCATCATGCCCCAAAGTATGTCTATATATATATATATCCTTTCATGATTATCAAAATCTATTTTTACCAAATATGATCATTTACATTCATTATGAGGTTTGTTATGGAAAATCACCTTAATTCTATCATTTATAAAATCAGTCAATAAAGATGTATTTTCAACCAATCATTTGAAAACCTTTTTGTTAAAAATTCCTTTTTTAAGCTGAAACATTTAAGACTAGCTACCAAGGAAGGGGTAGAAGTCCTACCTCAATACTCGTGCTGGTGTCCCACACCGTAATCTTGGTCCGCTATACGTTAGCTTCGCGGATCCATGCACAACCTTAAATGAAAACTAGGTTTATTAGCATCTAGTGTGATATTCTCTATGTTGCTAAATCATCTCATGGTATCCTAGTTTGCCATTTAGGTCTATAAAATCATTTTATAAAGTTGAAATTTCAATCGGGGTTCAAAACAGTGAAAACGGGTGAAAAATTACAAAATTGGTTTATGTTTGGTCGGCTTGCTGGTTGCCCTAGTTCGGCCGGTCGAACTGCACAGTTCGGCCTGCCAGAGGTCCAAGTCCAGTCGGTCGAACTTTCCCAGGTTCAGCCTGCCAGTCGGATGAATTCGGCCTGTCGAACACTTGATCCGGCCTACCGAACACGAAGTTTGGCCTGTCGATCTGGAAAAATTCTAGAATTTTCTAAGCATGGGTTTCAGCCTCCCCGAACCCAAATATTCAAATCTAATTTATTTTCTCAATTCTCAAGCATGGGTAATGATCATAAACAATAGAAAATCATAGTAGAATACTTTTCAATGCATTAAAACAAGTTTTAAACAAATTTTTTTGGAAAAACACAAAAATTAGAAAAATTGGAGAAAAATGAAAAATCTTGATTTAAATCCGTTTTTGATGAAACAAAGTTTGTATTCTAACTAATCTAAGTTCATCTAACCTAGATTAAAAGTTTTATAAGCTTAGAAATGCTCAGAATTCAAAATGCAAGAAAAATTTAAAAATTTAAAAAGTTTTGAAGTTTTGAAAACTAACCTTGGATTAAGCTTTGATTCAAGTTTGTGGTTGCTCAATCGCATTCTCGAGCCTTCAATCCACAATCCCAAAGCTTGAAATCAAATTTTTATTCAAAATTTTTGAGAGAGAAAGAGAGAGAGGGAGTGACAATCCGAGAGAGAGAGTAGAGAGAGAGATGAGCGAGTGAGAGTGAGAAAAAGTAAGAGAGAGTGAGATTTAAAAAGAGAAGGGAAGCAATTTTCAATACCATGTCCCGCACGTAGTTTTCCAAAGTGGGACGTGTTGGTCATTTGACAAATTGTTTTATTTTAAAATTTAACATAACAATTAAAAATAATTAAGAGTAATTAAAAATCATTAAAATAATCAAAAATATCATAAATTTAGAAATTTCACATAATGATCAAATTAAGCTTAAAATATTCATTATGGCACACTAATTCACCATTCTACACATTAATATCATTTAATTAATTTCGTGGTGTTACACAGCTTCACCTAAGTCTTTCATTAAGAAATAATTCCCTAACCATGATTTAACATTTTGTAGAGTAGGGATATCATTTCCAATGAGTAATATGTCATCAACATATAGCACTAGAAAGACTATTGCGCTACCACTAACCTTCTTGTAAACACAAGGCTCATCTTCATTTTTGATGAAACCAAACTCTTTGATTGCTTCATCAAAACTAAGATTCCAACTCTGAGATGCTTGCTTCAATCCATAAATGGGTCTTTGAGGCTTGCAAACCTTTTATAATTCTGAGGACTAACAAAACCCTTGGGTTATGTCATATACACATCCTCAAGTAGGTTTCCATTAAGAAACGTTGTTTTGACATCCATTTGCCAAATCTCATAATCATAGTATGTAGATATGGCGAGGAGAACCCAAATGGATTTAAGCATGGCAACTGGTGAAAAAGTTTCATCATAGTCTATACCAAGTGTTTGCTTAAAACCTTTTGCAACCAGTCTAGCCTTAAAGGTATGTGCATTGCCATCCATGTCTGTTTTCTTTTTGAAAACCCATTTGCACCCAATAGTCTTTAAACCATTAGGTGGATAATCAAAGTCCATACTTGATTATTATACATGGATTGTATCTCTGACTTCATGGATTCTAGCCATTTATCACAGTTAGGGCTATTCATGGCCTCTTGGTAGGATGTGGGCTCATTTTGATCCACAATCATCACATCATTATTATAGGTTAAGAGAAATCCTTATCTCTTAGGGCTCTAATGTGTCCTACTAGACCTCCTCGGGCCTTGTGCTACTTGTTTAGGCTTAACAACTACTTGTTGATCAAGTTGAGATTCCACATTTGGTTCAATGCTATTTTGTGGTTCTTGAATTTCTTCAAGTTGAACTTTACTCCCACTGGTTCATTAAGAAATGAATTCTCTTACTAAAAAGACACCATTCTGAGCAACAAACACTTTGTTCTCAAAAGCATTGTAGAAGTAATATCCTTTAATTTCTTTAGGATATCCTACAAAAAGGCATTTGCCTGATTTGGGTGCCAATTTATTTGAAATTTGACGCTTTACATAAGCCTCACATCCCCAAATCTTAAGAAAAGACAAACTGGGTGACTTCCTGGTCCACATCTCATATGGTGTCTTTTGAACCGCCTTTGATGGAACTTTGTTCAGTATGAACGCAGCAGTTTCCAGAGCATAACCCCAAAAGGATATTGGAAGACCTGATTGACTCATCATAGATCGAACCATGTCCAATAAAGTTTGATTTCTCTGTTCAGACACACCATTCCATTGTGGTGTTCCTGGTGGAGTTAATTGTGAGACTATCCCACAATCTCTAAGATGATCAATGAATTCTTGGTTTAAGTATTCGCCACCTCGATCTGATCAAAGTGCTTTAATACTTTTAACAAGTTGATTTTGTACTTCATTTTTGAAAATTTTGAACTTTTCAAAAGATTCAGACTTTTGTTTCATTAGATAGACATAACCACATCTACTGAAATCATTTGTAAAAGTAATGAAGTACTGAAAACCTCCTCTAGCAGTAGAACTTAATGGTCCACATACATCAAAATGTACATGGCAAGGCCCAATAAGTCATTAGCCCTTTCACTATGTCTAGTAAAAGGTGTCTTAGTCATTTTGCCTAATAAACAAGACTCACATATTTCAAATGATTCAAAATCAAATGAATTCAAAAACCCATGTTGATGGAGTTTTGAAATGTGTTTCTCATTCATATGGCCCAAACGATAGCGCCAAAGATAGGTAAGTTTTAAATCTTTATATTTAAACTTCTTTGTATTAATATTATAGATGGACTTTTCATTTGCGTTTTCAATGTTTAGAACATAAAGACCATTCATTCGTGGAGCATATCTATAGAAAATGTTATAACGGTAAATAGAGCATTTATTATTCCTAATAATAAACTCAAAATTTTCCTTGTCCAAACAAGAAACAGAAATAATATTCCTACTCATAGCAGGTGCATAATAACAATTTTCTAAACTTAAAACAAGTCCACTAGGCAAAGTCAACTCATATGTTCCTACAGCTAAAGCGGCAACTCTTGCTCCATTTCCAACTCGTAGGTCCACTTCGCCTTTAGCCAAGGTTCTACTCCTCTTAAGATCCTACACATTGGTACAAATGTGAGATCCAGATCTAGTATCTAATACCTAGGAATTAGAAGTAGACAAATTGACTTCTATAACATAAATACCTAAAGGAGTAGTCGCACTACTCTTCTTCTTCTTCTTAAGATCATCCAAATAGAGCTTGCAGTTTCTTTTCCAATGACCAGGCTCATTGTAGAAAAAGCATACTCCTTCCTTTAGTGGTTTAGCCTTACGTTTAAGATTAGGCTTAGGGTTAGGCTTAGGCTTCTTAAAGTCCTTGGAAGCCTTATTCTTGCTGTTACCCTTTCCTTTCCTTTTCATACCTTTCCCTTTATTAATCATCAGAACATCTTTGGTATTCTTGATGTTCTGTTCATCAGTCTTAAGCATCCCATGCAACTCAGAAACAGTCTTCTCCATATTATGCATGTTGTAGTTCATAATGAACCCATCATATGCATCTGGCAAAGATTGCAGAATGATGTCAACAGCCAACTCTTGACTAATCTCAAGACCAAGTTTCTGCAAATGATCAAGATGACCCTTCATCTTCAAAACATGAGGACTCATTGAACCACTAGCAATTAACTTGCATGAGAGTAATGCCTTTATGGTGGCAAACCTCTCAATTCTAGCTTTCTCTTAGAACATTTCCTTGAGATGGCCTATCATGGTATAGGCCTCCATTTCCATTAATTGCTTCTAAAGCTCTGATTCCATGCTTCCAAGCATGAGGCAAGTGACATCAATAAAGTCATTAAGATGCTTACTGTGAGCATCCTTTTGAGCTCTGGGAGCATTAGCAGCTGGTTCATTAGGGATAGGTTGATCAAGGACATATTCCTTCCTCTCTTGCTTAAGAACAATTCTCAAGTTTCTATACCAGTCAAGGAAGTTAGTCCCATTGAGCTTATCCTTCTCAAGGATCATT
>CAMOHE010053815.1:18628-53522 GCA_946598075.1 Artocarpus hirsutus
CCCAAAAGGATATTGGAAGATTTGACTGACTCATCATAGATCAGACCATATCCAATAAAGTTTGATTTCTTCGTTCAGACACACCATTCCATTGTGGTGTTCCTGGTGGAGTCAATTGTGAGACTATCCCACAATCTCTAAGATGATCAATGAATTCTTGGTTTAAGTATTCACCACCTCGATCTGATCGAAGTGCTTTAATACTTTTACCAAGTTGATTTTGTACTTCATTTTTAAAAATTTTGAACTTTTCAAAAGATTCAGACTTTTGTTTCATTAAATAGACATAACCATATCTACTGAAATCATCTGTGAAAGTAATGAAGTATTGAAAACTTCCTCTAGTAGTAGAACTTAATGGTCCACATACATCAGAATGTACAAGGCCTAATAAGTCATTAGCCCTTTCACTATGTCCAATAAAAGGTGTCTTAGTCATTTTGCCTAATAAACAAGACTCACATACTTCAAATGATTCAAAATCAAATGAATTCAAAAGCCCATGTTGATGGAGTTTTGAATGCGTTTCTCATTTATATGGCCCAAACGACATTGCCAAAGATAGTTAGGGTTTAAATCTTTAGATCTAAACTTCTTTGTATTTACATTGTAGATGGACTTTTCATTTGTATTTTCAATGTTTAGAACATAAAGACCATTTGTTCGTGGAGCATATTCATAGAAAATGTTATCATGGTAAATAGAGCATTTATTATTCCTAATAATAAACTCAAAATTTTCCTTGTCCAAACAAGAAATAGAAATAATATTCCTACTCATAGCAGGTGCATAATAACAATTTTCTAAACTTAAAACAAGTCCACTAGGCAAAGTCATTTCATATGTTCCTACAGCTAAAGCAGCAACTCTTGCACCATTTCCAACTCGTAGGTCCACTTCACCTTTAGCCAAGGTTCTACTCCTCTTAAGACCCTGCACATTGGTACAAATGTGAGAGCTAGATCTAGTATCTAATACCCAGGAATCAAAAGTAGATAAATTGACTTCTATAACATAAATACCTGAAGGAGTAGTCGCACTACTCTTCTTCTTCTTCAGATCATCCAAATAGAGCTTGTAGTTTCTTTTCCAATGACCAGGCTCATTGCAGAAAAAGCATACTCCTTCCTTTGGTGGTTTAGCCTTAGGTTTAGGATTGGGCTTGGGCTTCTTAAAGTCCTTGGAAGCCTTATTTTTGCTGTTACCCTTTCCTTTCCTTTTCATACCTTTCCCTTTATTAACCATCAGAACATCTTTGGTATTCTTGATATTCTGTTCAGCAGTCTTAAGCATCCCATGCAACTCAGAAATAGTTTTCTCCATATTATGCATGTTGTAGTTCATAACAAACCCATCATATGCATCTGGTAAAGATTGCAGAATGATGTCAACAGCCAACTCTTGGCTAATCTCAAGACCAAGTTTCTGCATATGATCAAGATGACCCTTCATCTTAAGAACATGAGGACTCACTGAACTGCCAATAGTCAACTTGCATGAGAGTAATGCCTTTAAGGTGGCAAACCTCTTAATTCTAGCTTTCTCTTGGAACATTTCCTTGAGATGGCCTATCATGGCATAAGCCTCCATTTTCATTAGTTGCTTCTGAAGCTCTGATTCCATGCTTCCAAGCATGAGGCAAGTGACATCAACAGAGTCATTGAGATGCTTACTATGAGCATCGTTTTGAGCTTTAGGAGCATTAGCAGCTGGTTCATCAGGGATAGGTTGATCAAGGACATATTCTTTCCTCTCTTGCTTAAGAACAATTCTCAAGTTTCTATACCAGTCAAGGAAGTTAGTCCCATTGAGCTTATCCTTCTCAAGGATCGTTCGCAGTGACAAGTTAGATGTGGTGTTTGATGCCATTATCTACAACAAATATATACACAGAGTACTTAGCATTTTATTAAACAATTTTTAACGAGGCATAATTTAAATCCCACTAATTTTATCAAATCAATAACCCTCAATATTAATTTAGCAATCATAACAATTGTAATTTTAGTGGGCCAAGATCCATATTTCACCTCACTTTAAGTAAGCTTTGGCTTATCACCTAAAGTATGGTTGTTTAGGTAGGTAATACTTTACCAATTACATCTTATGTAACTCTTGGATAAATATGGGATTTGACATCATATGCCCTTGAAAATTAAAATCCCATTTAATGCCCTAGGTCCAAAACCATTTTGATAACCTAGTTAAGTCTAACCATTTCAAACATATGGATATCACTATTATCCATCATGTCTTATCTAGATGGCTTAACACACCCTGCTTTGGCAGAACCTATGTTTAGCAATCCAAGTCTTGACAAGTGTTGAATTATGGAAGGCATTTTAATGACTTAATATTAAATGAGGGTTCTACTTTATTTTCATTTTATTGTTTTTTATTATGTCGCATCACATACATAGCATCATATACATAACATAATAATAACACAATAAGCGTGTCATAGCATGACCCATAATCTAATTGATCTTCATAAGCCAATATGAAGGTTAATGGCCATTCCTAGGTAATCGTAATCTCCATGGATTTCTTTAGATTGCCACGAACGGACTCTATCTGGAGCCTCCATCTTGAACCTCCATATATCTTGATTTTGGGCTTTGATTTAACATTGCAAAATATTCTATTTCTACTAAATAAATAATAGATTACAACAAATTGATAAACGACACGTAGGCTGTATTTAAAATTACTAACCCAAAATAAAATTACATAAAACCTGCCAATCACATTGGTGTAAAAAGGGCCATGCTATGCACCATACAATTCACACTAAACACATAAACAAACTAATATAATATCATTAAAGTTAAAATTTTATTATGACTAAAATGATTTATGTGACAAATCAATTCGGGGTCAAGGGGCAGCGCCCTCGAAAGGTAAACGATTTACCTTACTCGTTTGAATGAGTTGCTGCCTAAATCCATTGATTTTAATTGATTAGGTTGTTCATAACATAATTAATTAATTTCTGTTTAACGCTTAAACAAATTCATGAATTTATTGATCTATTCTAAACCGATCATCCTTGTTTAATAATTAAACAGACCCTATGATATATATTAATCTATTCAAAATAGATTATCACTGTTTAACATTTAAACAGTCCATCACCTTAATAAAACCGAAACCAGATTTACAGTGTATTGTTTAATCATCTTAAAACAGAATACTAGATTCTTGTTAAATTGTAACATTAATCAGATTAACAATAATTGGTTACAAGAAACAGTAAACATATTAATCAAATTAACACGGTAAAACGTTTAACCAAATAAAACCTCAAACACATTAATCTACTTAATGTATAAATTGTATTCATGCATATCACATAAACACAAAACCATATAAATTCAATTTAATCGAATTTGTAAGTTGCTCTGATACCATAGTTGGGTTTTGTTGGATTTTGTGATTCAAATACGCAGCAAAAAATTAAAAATTAATTCCCACAAAAGCCTCGCAGGATCCATGCAATTCAACGAGATTGATAAGAAAGTCATGAAATCTTACCAGGATGACAAAACAGGCAAGATTCTGGAAGGGAGAGAGTGGGTTCACTCTGGTGACACCCTAACTCGAGCTCTTAGTATTCAGTATCAGATTTAGATGTTGTTACTTGGTGTGCTAGCACCCTCTCTTTTGTGTTAAATGACTCTCTCTAATTTTAGGGTTTTGATGTCTTTTGCCTTTTAGAATGAGAGAATGCCTTTTCTCTTCTTAATTTGACTAGAAACCCTAAAATAGATATATATATATATATATCTATTGACTTCAAGATAGAGTCAGATTTTAACTAGGGTAAACTATAATTCGAATATGATTCACATAATCTAGATAATGTCTGTAATTCGAATATGATTCAAAAAATCTAGATAATGTCAATAATTCAAATATGATTCAGATAATCTAGATAATGTCAATTTCAATAAACCTGACATATCTAGTACATCAAATTTGGACATTATCAGGTTCATCGAACCTAGACACAGTTAACCCAAAATTCGTTCTTGGTCTGTTCTAAGTGTGCGATCCTGTAGGTTCACATAACGTTGGTAGTGGGCATGAAATTCTGTTTCTGGCCCACAAATCATAAGCGGCCTCTAGCAATACATTATGATTACCCAAGTTATGTGAATGTCAATAATCTGACATTACCTAATCCACAATAAGTATTAAAATCCTTTTGTCACTAGATACCTTGATTGGACATAAGGCATGGTTTATGTCATCCTTACACTATTCAATCATATTATTTCTCGATCTTAAGTAGACTGATATTGATAACCCTTATCAATTCATTCCAGTATGGCCATACATTTTTCTTCAGCCTAACTTATCGAGGGGCCCATAGATATCTTTCTCATAATAAATGAAGGACAAATTCCTTCTTAATCACTCATATTCCTCACATGATTCACTCTATATCCAACAACAATCTATTTCATCATCCTATTAAAGATAATATTAGATTGTGTCAGAATATAGAACTTGTCATGTAGGAAACCATGGTGATTTCAAGTCAGAGGACTAGGATAATACTATTGTGATGAGAATCACTTATGACAATTTTCCATGCAGTATTCTCATAGCGGGTCAATCCAATAGATCATTTCTCAAATATGTATCTATGAGTTGACTTAGTATCTCATACACGTGATTAGTAAAACATAATCATTAGTCAAACTTCATGTTAGTCTTCGTTCATTATTATCCTAATAATAATGACCGACTAAGGATAATTTAGAATATAATTCAATTTTCACCTAAGAATTTTACTATCAAGTCACATACTTGATGACCTTAGGTAGAATTAGAATAAAAAACAATAATGAAAATGCCTCTTTATTAATAAATTGCAAAAGTAATAAAATCAATATGTGGTCATTATATAATTGGCCTAGGGCACATCACTAACAAGTTCTTGATAAAGTGGTCCTCATGTCCATAAATGAAACACTGGTTTGTCCCTAAACGGCATTCGCCTTGGTGTTTCTTCCCACATTTGGTGCATGATTGAATTTTCCTATTATTGTTGTTGTACTATACAACATTGTGCATCTTATTACCTTGACTTTTTTGGTTTTGAGAGTTACCCTTCCTCATGTTGTTCCTCCAATTCTGGTTGTTGCTGCTATTATTTTTGTTGTTGATTCTATTTTGTGGTCAATTCTGAAGGTTTTCATTGTTCGTCGGTTGACCTGGTTGGGGCAGGTTTCTTCTTAGCTTTGACAAGTGAAATTCAGCTCATTGTGGTCCCGAGACAATCTGTTCCTAGTTTTTGGGTGGACTGGCCCCATCAATAATTGCTGCAATCTCTGGCCTGAGGACTCTAATCAATCTTTTGACTCTTTCACTATCATTGCTAACCATCCCTGGGAACAGACATGCCAACTGGTCAAATTTAGCCGCTACCTTAGTAATTGACATGTCTCCTTGGCATACGTTCTCGAACTCATCATAATGCTTCCAAGTAATGTTCATATGAAAGAACTTCATGTTGAATTCATGAACGAAATTAGCCCATATCATTGCGTCTACATTCCTACTTTGTTCGATTCCATGCTACCAAATTCTAGCCTCCATGTTGTGGCAGTATGAGGCACTAAGGACCTTCTCATTTTCTATGAAACTTATGAGTTTTAAGGTTGCCTCGATTGTCTTTAACCCTCCTTGGGCAACTAGAGGATCCTTAGAACCTTCAAAGTCTACTAGCTTAACCCTCTTCCATCTAACTAGTAACGGTTCTTGGTAGGTGGGTCTTGGTTTTGGAGCAGGAACTGGGACTTCGTCTCCTTGTGGTTAAGGAGAAGGAGGAGGTGGCATGTTCTCACCATGTCTTTCACCTCCTTGGCTACTAACTCTAAGTTCCTCAATTTCTCTCCTTTGATCCTGGAGTTGCCTTTACAGCTTTGCAATCATCATCATCTATCTTTCATTGGTTTGGTTTTCATTAGTAGTAGTGACTTTAGCACGAGTTTGAATTATTCTACGGCCTTGTATCTCGACTTCCTAAAAAGATTAGGAATTTAAAAATAATCTTCCAATTTATGAGACAAGATTTCACTCCAAAATTATGCACAAGGGCATTTATCATCATATAAGTAAATCTTGTACTTATCATCAAACTTACATCCATAATAATTAACTTAAAAAATACTTACTTGGAGGACTTAAACTGACACGTGGCGATGTGAATTGAAAACGAAAACTCACTTTGATACCAAAGCCTTAACGCCCCCTAACGGATGTCATAGATGTTGTTACATTTATCCATGTTATCATTATTTAAGGTGAACTATTTAAATTAAATGATTAATTTGATAAACAAATTCCCATAATCTATACAATTAAAAAAGCATTTATAAATATACAATCATATATTAAAACTACTTGTAAATAAAATTTTTAAACAGTTTATCAATACCGAAACAATGAGTCCATCATTCAAATAAAATTTAAACAACCTTTTAAATCTGTTTTACCAGTTTGGAAGGCCGAACTTCTGCAAAAATCCAAAAAAACGTAAACCAAGTCTCTCTAACACCATAATGCAGCAAATAAACATACACTTAAATAAAAGCATAGTTTATAAGTTTGAAATCTCTTTCTTGGCATTCTTTCGTTTCCAATCCATAGTTCCTTGTTCATACGCCCGTCCTTGCCCAACAACTATTCCAAGATCCTCTTACCTCTATTTGCAACATGATAATAACTAAGTAAGCAAAAGCTTAGAAAGTACACTTTCCTATCTCACAACATAAAAAAATTTATTAACATCTATATACAACATCATATTCATAACATTAACATAATAGTGCACTTAGCACAGTTTCACATAGAACATATCTTTCATTAATATTGTCCATATTAAAACTTCATTTATTTTACCTTTAAGGGCCTAAGTGTTGCACCATTATCATCATTGTATGTGCGCCGCCATGAGAGGAGAGGGGTTGTCACACCCCGGAGTACGGGAGGTGACGTGGTGGTTTAATTAAGTTAAATAAATAGAAATTTAGTTAAAAACTGGGTTTTAGAATTAGTTTTATAGGTAAAATGTGATAATTTTAAAATCGTTTGAATATAACAAATTAAAGAAATAAAATAAACCATCATAAAATTAAGCAAATAAATGAACATTAAAAATAATTAAATATGAGGTGGAACGAGTATGGGTCCCACTGGCCCACAAATTGTGCACACACATGTAGTACTGACAATATTACTATACAACCACAGCCCATAATAAAAGAACAAGTTAAAGATTTTACATGCCTTGAATTGTACTTTAACCTACCCAAATCTTCTACTGGTCGTAAGTCCAGTCGATGGGCTCTTCTCCGGTCCTAAGCTGATATCCACCTAGGGGTAAGATTTTAAAACAAATAAAAACATGAGCAAAAGGCTTAGTAGGACTATATTTAAAATAAACAAATAAATATTCTAATAGAACTTTCTTAATAATTAAATCAATCAATTATGTATTTTCATTTAGTAAAATTTCATTGAAAATAGTTTGTCAAGAGTACCTTTTTAATTCTCTCGGGCAAACCAAATATTCACCACCGAAGTGGCCTAGCTGGGTTTCGGGACCTGCCCCCAAAGTCATTCACTACACAGCCCGATCTCTGTTATGGCATCATGACCATATATCTTTCTTTAATCATTAAAATCTCTGTTTATCGAATATAGTCATTTACATTCTTCATGAAGTTTATTATAAACATTTCTCAATCATTCATCGAAAATATTTGATAAAAATCCATTTTTGGCTTAAATCATTTAGAAATAGGACTACCATCGAAAAGGGTAGAAGTCCTACCTTGATATCCGTGTCGGTGTCCCACACCGTAATCCCAGTCCGCTATACGTTAGCTCCACGGATCCACGCACAAATCCTAAACGCATAGTAACTTAGTTCATTAGTACCTAACCCAAGGTATCCTATGTTACCAAATCGTCTCATGGTGTCCTAGTGTGCCATTTAGGTTCACAAAAACATTTTATAAAATCAGGATTTCAATCGGGGTTCAAAACAGTGAAAACGGGTGAAAAATCACAAAATTGGGTTATGTTCGGTCGGCCTGTCGGTCCCCCTGGTTCGGCCGGCCAAACTGCACAGTTTGGCCTGTCAGAAATCCAAGTCTGGTCGACCAAACATTTCCAGGTTTGGCCTACCAGTGGTATGAATCCGGCCTGCCGATCCTTTGAATCAGGCCTACCGATCAAGGAAATTTCAAAAATTTCCACGCATGGGTTCTTGGCCTCCCGAACCCAAATCTTCAATCTAACCTGTTTGTCTCAGTTCTTAGGCATAGGTAATGATCAAAATTGATAAATAAACATTATTAAACACTTTTCAACTCATTAAAACAAGATTTAAGCAAGATTTTCCCAAAAATCCTAAAATAGAGAAAATAGAGGAAAAATGAAAAATCATGATTTCAATCCGTTTTTGTTCAAACAAAGTTTCAAATTCTAGTTATTCTAAGTTACTCTAACCTAGATTGAAGCTTTTCTAAGCTTAGAAACTCTTAGATTTCAAAATGCAAGAAAAATTTGAAAAATAAAAAAGCTTTTGAGTTTTAGAAACTAACCTCAAATTGAAACTTTAAAACGATGTTTTTGTTGTTGAATCTCGTTCCCAAGCCTTCAATCTACTAACCCGAAGCTTGAAATCAATTTTTGGTTCAAAATTTTAGAGAGAGATTAAGAGAGTGAGAGAGAAGCCGAGAAAAAGAGAGAGGAAGGAGAGAGAGAAAATGAGGAAGAGAGAGAAAGAGATGAAATAAATAGAGGAAGAAAGAGAAAAGTGGTTGCACAAGACTGTGTGCAACTACACACTGTTTTCAAATCAAATTATTTCTTTGAAATTTAAATTAACAATTAAAAACAATTTAGATTAATTAAAAATTATTAAAAGAGTAAAATAACACAAGGTTTCATAATTTTCACAAAATAATCAAATTAAGTTTAAAATACTCATTATGGCACACTAATCCACCATTTAGCACTCTAATAGCATTTAATTAACTTCGGGGTGTTACAACTCTCCACCCCTAAAAGAAATTTCCTCCTTGAAATTTACAAATCGATTCAAAAACAAAATAAATGCGGATACAGCTCCCGCATACTCGATTCTAATTCCCAGGTGGCTTCATCAACCCCGTGATGCTGCCACACGACCTTAACTAACAAAATCTCACAACGTTGCAAGCTAATCACTTTATGATCGATGATCTGAATCGGCACCTCTTCATATGTCGTATCTTCCTAAATCTGCACATCCTGAAATGAAATGATCTTATCTTGCTTATGTGGATATTTCTGAAGTATCAATACATGAAATACGTCTTGAACATGCGAAAGTTTTGGAGGAAGGTTGAGTCGATACGCAACCACACCAACACGTTGAGTAATCACGAACGGTCCAATATATCTTGGTGCGAGTTTTCCTTTCACTCTGAATCGTGAGATGCCTTTACGAGGAGATACCTTCAAGAGTATGAAATCTCCAACCTCAAATTCCAAAGGTCAACGTCTTCTATCTGCGTAACTCTTTTGTCGACTCTGAGCTGCTTTTAATCAGTCTCGAATCACGACGATCTTCTCGTTGCTATCACGAATCTCATCTGGCCCAAGAATAATCCTATCTTCTGGCTAGGCCCAACACACTAGTGATCGACACGGTTGCCCATTCAATGCCTTGAATGGTGCCATTCCAATACTCGATTCATAGCTGTTGTTGTATGCGAATTCTGCCAAATGCAGATACTTTTTCTAGTTCCTGTCGAAGTTTAATGCACACGCACGTAACATGTCTTCGAGAATCTGAATAACTCACTCGGACTGCCCATCAGTCTGAGGATGAAATGCTGTGCTGAAATTCAAATCTGTGCCTATAGCCCCTTAAAAACTCCTCTAGTACCTGGCGTTAAATCTGGTGTCTCTATCTGATGTGATGGACAAAGGGACTCCATGCAATCGTACTATGTTCTGCATATACAACTTCCCAAGAATCCTCCTCAAACATGTCCATCTAAATGGAATGAAATGAGCTAACTTCATTAGCCTGTCGACCACGACCCAAATCGTATTGTGCCGCTGCTTTGTCCTCGACAATCTAGTAAGAAAATCCATCGTCGCGTGTTCCCATTTCCACCTTGGAATAGGAAATGTCTGAAGCTGACCTGTTGGCTTCTAATGCTCAGCTTTCACCTGAAGACAAGTCCTACACTTGGCCATGTATTCTCGAACGTCCTTCTTTATACCTCTCCACCAATATTACCTCTTTAGATCATGATACATCTTTGTACTCCCTGGATGAATGGCGAACTGAGACCTATGAGCTTCGTCCATTACGGCTTTCTTCACTTCTACGATAGCTGGAACCGCTAAACGCTTCCTGAAGTACAACGATCCATCTGCATGTATCCTCCATTCTTCGAATTGCTCTCCATTCTGAATTCGTGTCCAGATTCCCTGAAGATGCTGGTCTTGCCACTGACTTTACTTCACCATCTGAACAAGAGCTAGGGTTGTCTCCATATGATACACCGAAATACGATCGTAGTCCTCGCAACACTGTAGACCGAACTCCCTTACCATCGCATCCCTTTTCTAATCCTCGAGAGCCAAACATGCCAATATCCCTAAAGATTTCTGACTGAGCGCATCCGCGACAACAATAGCTTTCCCGGGATGATACTGCAATGCAAAATCATAGTCTTCCATATATTCCATCCATCTACACTGCCTCAAATTCAAATCCCTTTGAGTGAACAGATACTTCAAACTCTTGTGGTCGAAGAAACCTTGAAATGTTGCCCCGAACAAATAACATCTCCAAATCTTCAATGCATGAATCACCGCTGTGAGCTCCAAATCATGAGTAGGATAATTCTGCTCGTGAGGTCATAACTGTCTCGATCCATACGCTACCACGCGTCCCTGTTGCATCAACACGCATCCAAGTCCACGTCCTGAAGCATCCGTATAAACCTCGTACAGCTCGTCACTGCTGGGAATGATCAAAACTAGAGCTAAAGTCAATCGATTCTTCAATTCTTGAAAGGTAAACTCGCACTCTTCATTCCACTCGAGCCTGACATTTTTCCTAATCAACCTCGTCAACGATACTGCTATCTTCGAGAAGTCTTTCATAAATTTCCTGTAATATCCTACAAGTCCCAAGAAACTACAGATCTCTACCACATTCCTCAATCGTTCCCAATCCACAATGGCTTCAATCTTTGATGGATCCATAGAGATACCTTGTTCAGAAACGACATGACCTAAAAATTTGACCTCTATCAACCAAAACTCACACTTTTCTTTCTTGGCATACAACTAATGTTCTTGCAAAGTCTGAAGCATGATCTTGAGATGCTGCTCATGCTCCTCCCAAGTCTTAGAATAAACCAAGATGTCGTCGATGAACACAATCACAAACTGATCCAAGTAAGGCCTGAATATCCTATTCATCAAATCCATGAAAGCTATCGGAGCTTTCATCAATCCAAACGACATCACCAGAAATTCAAAATGTCCATACCGAGTTCTAAAAGTTGTCTTAGGAATGTCCTCTTCCTTAATCCTGAGCTGATGATATCTTGACCTCAAGTCTATCTTTGAGAAGTATCGCAAACCTCCCAATTGGTCAAACAACTCATCGATCCTGGGCAATGGATACTTATTCTCCACTATGACTCGATTCAGCTATCGATAATCTATGCACAACCTGAGAGTTCCATCATGTTTCTTTGCAAACAAAACCGGTGCTCCCCATGATGATGTACTATTTTGAATGTATCCCTTATCAACAAGTTCCTAAAGTTGCTTCCTGAGTTCTTTCATTTCTGCTGGTGCCATCCGGTAAGGTGCTATAGAAATAGGTGTTGTCCCTGGAAACAATTCAATACTAAACTCTATTTCCCGATGCTGTGATAATCCTAGTAGCTCGTCGGGGAAGACATCTTCAAATTTGTCTACCACTGGAATCACTGCATGTCTTCTCAAAACACTGGGCTCTCCTTCCAAATCCATGAAGATAGCGTAACAAACTCCGTTCTTCCACCCTCCGAGACATGCCCTAACATGACGCTCACTCATTAACTGATCACCACCACCCTGGTAGGTGATTACCGTCCCCCTATCAGACACTAGGGTCACTTTCCTAAGTTGGCAGTCCACTATTGCACCGTACCTGGATAACCAGTCCATTCCTAGGATTACATCATAGGTTCTCATGGGGATTACAATCAAATCACTTTTCAAAATCTCATCCCCGATCTTTATTTTACAAGCTTTACATATATTATTCACACACACCCGCCCCAAGGGTGAAGCTATAACTAAGGGTTCATCAAATTCTACTATTTCTAATCCCAAGCCATGTACAAATGAACTCGAAATGAAAGAATGAGTGGCACCAGTATCAAACAACACGTGTGCTAAGGACTAAGAAACCATGATCGTACCATCGACAACTGTGTTATTGGTCTGGGCATCTGAACTCCCTGATGTCATCACGTGAACCTGTACTGGAGCTTTTCCTTCTCCTCTACCCACATTACTAGTTCCTAGATTAACTGGCCGAAACTGTTGTGATGATGACGACTGGACACTAGTTGTACTCGACGCTCGATACTGAGGAATGTTACGCTAAAAACTCTGTTGCTGATGACCTTGCGCTGGGTATGATAGCTGCTGAGGAGAGAATTGATGAAATTGAAGCTGAGGATACTATTGAGGCTGAGGTAGAGTCTGAAGCTGAGGCTGACGACTAGCTCCTTCTCCGGTCTGAAGTCCTAGGCGAGCACTCCTGATCGGGCAATTCCTCTTGATGTGTCCCGGCTGTTGGCAATAATGACAATGAAAGCTGTAGGGGTTGTTGCGCCCGCTGCTGGATGAACTACTACTGCTGCTGTTCACGCCACCCTGTTTGCTCTTTCCTGGAGTCGGTCGAGTGCTGATGCTCCTCCTGCCGCTCCTCTATGGTCCTCCTGATGCCTTCGCCCGATTCTCACAATATTGTGTGTAATCATTCTCTACTGATATTGTTGATGACACAAGCTCTCCAAAGTTCTAGAGTCATAGGGCAACTATCTGTCATCGAATAAGAGCCTTAAGTCTTTCCTGAAATTTGATACACCTCTCACGCTCCGATGCCACTACTGAGGGAGCAAACCTTGCCAATTCATTGAACTTCGCCTCATATTCCCGAACTAACATATTGCCTTGCTGCAACTTGTAGAATTCTGCCGCCTTTTGGTCCCTATATCCCTGTGAAAAATACCTATCATAGAACAGCTCCTCGAACCTGTCTCAATCAACGTTACCATTGTTTTCTAGGCGCTTTGCTTGCTTCCACCAGGTATTAGCACCACCTTCAAACTTATATGCTGTAAATTCCATGCGATACTCCACTGGCACACCAAGCATATCCAAATGCTTCACGATCGAGTCTAACCAATATTCTACCACCTACGGGTCTCCGGTTCCATCAAAAGTCGATACAAATGCATGTCGAAACTCCTTAAAGTACGTATGCCAGCGACTAGCCTCGAAATCATCAGGTCTTGCCCTTGCTGCCATCTGTCGAAATGCAGCAAACATAGCCCTCATCATTTTTGAACTCAGCATCCGCGGTCGAACGATGTCTAGGTGCCATTCTCTTACTTCTAAAAACAAAATTTAGACTGTCAGTGGTATTCCATTGTTGTACCTATGTGTGCACAATTCCCAAGGTCATAACCTTGAGCTCTGATACCATTCTGTCACGCCCCGGAGTACAGGAGGTGACATGGTGGTTTAATTAAGTTAAATAAATAGAAATTTAGTTAAAAACTAGGTTTTAAATTAGTTTTATACGTAAAATGCGATAATTTTAAAATCGTTTGAATAGAATAAATTAAAGAAATAAAATAAACCATCATAAAAATTAAGCAAATAAATGAACATTAAAAATAATTAAATATGAGGTGAAACGAGTATAGGTCCCACTGACCCACAAATTATGCACACACATGTAGTACTGACAATATTACTATACAACCACAACCCATAATAAAAGAACAAGTTGAAGATTTTACATGCCTTGAATTGTACTTTAACCTACCTAAATCTTTTACTGGTCATAAGTCCGGTCGGTGGACTCTTCTCTGGTTCTAAGTTGATATCCACCTAGGGGTAAGATTTTAAAACAAAGAAAAACGTGAGTGAAAGGCTCAGTAGGACTATATTTAAAATAAATAAATAAATATTCTAATAGAACTTTCTTAATAAATAAATAATTAAATAAATCAATTATGTATTTTCATTTCATAAAATTTCATTGAAAACAGTTTGTCAAGAGTACCAAATCATCCCATGGTGTCCTAGTGTGCCATTTAGGTTCACAAAAACATTTTATAAAATTGAGATTTCAATCGGGGTTCAAAACAGTGAAAACGGGCGAAAAATCACAAAATTGGGTTATGTTCGGTCGGCCTGCCACTCCCCCTGGTTCGGCCGGTCGAACTGTGCAGTTCGGCCTGCCTGAAATCCAAGTCCAGTCGGCCGAACATTTTCAAGTTTGGCCTACCGGTGGTATGAATTCAGCCTGCTGATCCTTTGAATTCGTCCTGTCGAAGATCAAGTTCGGTCTACTGATCTAGGAAATTCTAGAAATTTTCACGCACGAGTTCTCAGCCTCCCGAACCCAAATCTTCAATCTAACATGTTTTTCTTAGTTCTCAAGCATAGGTAATGATCAAAATTGATAAATTAACATTATTAAACACTTTTCAACTCATTAAAACAAGATTTAAGCAAGATTTTCACAAAAATCTGAAAATAGAGAAAATATAGGAAAAATGAAAAATCATGATTTTAATCCCTTTTTGTTCAAACAAAGTTTCAAATTCTAGTTATTCTAAGTTACTCTAACCTAGATTGAAGCTTTTCTAAGCTTAGAAACTCTTAGATTTCAAAATGCAAGAAGAATTTGAAAAATAGAAAAACTTTTGAATTTTAAAAACTGACCTCGAATCGAAGCTTTAAAGCAATGTTTTTGTTGTTGAATCTCGTTCCCAAGCCTTCAATCTACTAACCCGAAGCTTGAAATCAATTTTTGGTTCAAAATTTTAGAGAGAGATTGAGAGAGTGAGAGAGAAGACAAGAGAAAGAGAGAGAGAGGAGAGAGAGAAAATGAGGATGAGAGAGAAAGAGATGAAATAAATAGAGGAAGAAAGAGAAAAGTGGTTGCACAAGACTGTGTGCAACTACACACTGTTTTCAAATCAAATTTTTTCATTGAAATTTAAATTAACAATTAAAAACAATTTAGATTAATTAAGAATTATTAAAAGAGTAAAATAACACAAGGTTACATAATTTTCACAAATTAAGTTTAAAATACTCATTATGACACACTAATCCACTATTTAGCACTCTAATATCATTTAATTAACTTTGGGTTGTTACAGGGGTTGCTAATCCTAAACCAAATATAACAAGTCCAACCTTGCAAGACATCATAAATATAAACATAGGACGCACAACACTTATTTAGGTGATACATATATATATATATATATACTTTTAAATTTTGAAATACCTCATTATTAAAACATGTGTACACCTTCATGTACCTCAATACTTTCATAATAAAACATTATGAAAATCATCATAGAAATTATCATTATCATTTTCATCAAAACTTTTCATCAACTTCATCATATTAGAAGTGAGAATGTACTTACTTAACTTGCTTACTATACCTTACTTAGATGACGTCGTTGCGGTCTTGATGTGCTCACTTCTTGGTATGTTCATGTCATACATTCACTTACCCACATAAAATTAATATTCATTTTCATGAAATCATCTAATAACATAAAACATCATTCATATTTCCATCTCAGGAAATACAAGAATACAAATACATTTTACCAACTTATAAACATTCATGTAAAACTGAAATGCAGCAACTTGCCTAACCCTTAAGGATACACAACTCAATTACTCACAATACATGCACCATTAAGGCATGAGACTTTACAGGGACATAATTAACAAATGTATAAATTACCCTAATTTTTCATTAACCATAAATATTCCATTCGACAATTAAAATAAGTCACACAACACCTAACACAAAAACTACTAGCAACCACAAAATAGTGAGCGACCCTAACAAATAGTCATATGATAAACTTTCTATGTTAGCAAATAATCTCATAAAAATCCTACATGTAATAGACACCTAAAATTACAATATATTCAAAAAATAGCTTCAAATAAATTTTCAACAATTCAAAACATGCATTAGAATTCAAAGACAAAATAAACCATAAATACCTAAAACAATGAGCAATACAAGATCATCATACTAAAATAATTAAAATAAAATTACTTTGACCCTAAAATTTTTCCAACAACCTATAAACATAAAAATACAGTGCCACAAAAAGTCTCATTGTCAAATAAGTTTGTTTGTTCATACAAATAGGTCACACAAGAAAGAAGCCCAAAATTCACTAATTTAACAGCCATACTGACCTCTCTTAAAGAAAATTCAAGAACTCATCAAATGTAAATCAAATCACCATGAAATTTTTTACATCATAATAACATATGTAAGAATATTTCTACAAAATTTTATTCAAATCACAGTTCATTTGCCCCTCAAACATAGACTACACTTTTGTAAAACCTAACCAATCAACAACAGTCTAATATGAGTGGTAGAGAATAAAAATTCAATATCTCAAGACAAAAAACTCCAAATGGTGTGAAATTTTGAGGAAAGTCATATAACACATAATAAATAACATCCTAAAATTTCATGGCAAATGGGTATTCGTAGACAAAGTTATGCGAGGGATTAAAGGGAGAATATAATTTCAGAAATAATCTAGAATAAGTTTCTTACCTCAAAACAATTCTTCTCAAGCTTTCCTTGAATTTGTCTAAGTGAAAACTTAATATTTTGTTTAATTATTTGTTGGAAAATGTGGGAGAGAAGGGGAAGAAAAACGTGTACAGTGGAAGAGAGTGTTTGAGAATTTTTAGAGTGAGGGAGGAAAGAAAACTATTTTTTTAAGAGTGCGACATATATTCGTAAAAACTGAGAATTATGTGAAAAGAAAATAATCTTCTCTATATTTGAAGTAGATTTTCTTTAAAAATAAGGGGATATGAGTGTAAGATGGGGAAAGATAAGGAAAAAGTCCATGATTCGCTCTAACTACCAATTCTTATCTTTTCTAATTAAGAAATCTTATCGCAAAAATCAATTCTTCTCTTTTGAAACGTCGAACCTTCTCTAATCATGGATGAGGAAAGAGATAAAATATATAAATTATTTAGAATTTTCTCAACAAATTAATTATCAATGCCATAATTTTGAGAATTATTTGTTGTTTTCTCATCAGCAGCCTTTGGCCTACTGATTACTTAGGATCGGCCTGTCGAAGTACCGCATTCAATATTACATGTAATTAAAACATTAAATATTTATCATACACACATTATACATTACATGAACACCTTAAGCAATCAATTCCATGTGACTGTCACCTGTCAAACTACTCAAAATAAGTTGGTCAATAACATTATCTCATAAAGAAAATACTAAACATTGTTAAATATCCAACATTAATTGTTACATAAAAAATGACAGGTGTTACAATCCATGTAACTTTCCTCAAGGAAAGTTGCATTTGTTGAATCCATGACTTATTTTCCTTTGGGTTATAGAAATAACCCCTTTTAGTCCCTTTTAGGTATCCTATAAACACACAAACTTACAAATGTGCTTCCAACTTTTTCGCTTCGTCAAACAAGACATGAGTTGGACATCCCTATATGCAAATATGGTTTAAGAATGTCTCTTTCCACATCCACAACTCATGAGGAGTTTTAGGAATCGATTTTGAAGGCATATTATTCAGAAGATAACATGGGGTTTGTAGGATGCATGCAATTCGATTAGATTGATACGAAAGTCACAGAATCTTACCAGATGACAAAAGGGGGAAGATTTCTAGAAGGAAGAGAGCAAGTTTACTTCGGTGATACCCTAACTCGAGCTTTTCATATTCGAGATTGGATTCAGACACTGTTAGTTAGAGCAACACCCTCTGCAGGTATCCACATGAACAGACTTCTCACAAACCAATTTGGTGTGCTAGCACCCTCTCCTTGCGTTCAATGACTCTCTCAATTTTGGGGTTTTTAATTTTTTTTTGCCTTTTAGAATAAGAGAACGCCTTTTCTCATCTAATTCGGCCAAAAACACTAAAATATATATATATATATTGACTTCGAGATAGAGTCAGATTTTAACTAGGGTAAATTGTAATTCAAATATGATTCATTAAATCTAGATAACATCAGATTTAATGAACCTAGACATATCTAGCACATCGAATCTGGACATTATCAGGTTCATTAAACCTAGATACAATAAACCCCAAAATTTATTTTTAGACTGTTCAAAGTGTGCGACCCTGTAGGTTCATATAACGTTGGTAGTGGGCTTGAAATTCTATTTCTGGCCCACAAATCATAATCGGCCTCTAGCAAGACATTATGATTACCCAAGTTATGCGAATGTTAATAATCCAACAGAACCTAATCCATAATAAGTATTAAAGTCCTTTTGTCACTAGATACCTTGATTGAACATAAGGCATGGTTTATGTCATCCTTATACTATTCAATCATATTATTTCGTGATCTTAACTAGACTGATATTGATAACCTTTATCAATTCATTCTAGTATGGCCATACATTTATCTTCAATCTAACTTATCAAGGGGCTCATAGATATCTTTCTCATAATAAATGAGGGACAAATTCCTTCTTAATCACTCAGATTCCACACATGATTCACTCTATATCCAACAACAATCCATTCCATCATCTTGTTAAAGATAATATTAGAATGTGTTAAAATATAGAACTTGCCATGCAGGAACAATGGTGATTTTAGGTCAGAGGACTAGAATAATACTATTGTAATGAGAATCACCTATGACAATCATCCATGCAGTATTCTCATAGTAGGTTGATCCAATACATCATTTCTCAAATATGTATCTATGAGTTGACTTACTATCTCATACACATGATTAGTAAAACACAATTATCAGTCAAACTTCATACTAGTCTTCATTCATTATTATCCTAATAATAATGACCGACTAGGCATAATTTAGAATAGAATTCAATTTTCACCTAAAAGTTTTACTATCAAGTACATACTTGATGACCTTAGGCAGAATTAATTATTTATGAAATTAGAATAAAAAATAATAATGAAAATGCCTCTTTATTAATAAAATGCAAATGTAATGAAGTCAAAATATGGTCATTACATAATTGGCCTAGGGCGCATCACTAACAATCTCCCACTTGCACTAGGCCCAATCAATATTGTATCTAATACCCATTGACCTAGTTTGACTCTCATGCTTAGGCTGCGGAAGTGGTTTAGTGAGTGGATTAGCAACATTATCATTTGTAGGTACTCTGCATATCTTCATGTCTCCTCTCTCAATGATTTCTCGAATGAGATGATAACTCTAAGCATGTATTTAGATCGCTGATGTGATTTAGGTTCCTTAGCCTATGCTATGGCTCCGTTATTATCACAATACAAGTCTACTAGATTTAATATACTAGGAACAACACCCAATCCAGTATTAAACTTTTTGATCTAAGCTGCTTTTAAGGCGGCTATATACTCAGCTTCTGTAGTAGAATTGACAATAATGTCTTGCTTTGAACTTCTCTAGCTCACTGCACCTCCATTCAAGCATAACACATAACCTAACTATGATCAAAAGTCATCCTTGTCGGACTAGAAGTTGGCATTTGTGTAACCACTTACAACAAGCTCATCTTCCTGTCCTCCATACAGTAAGAATGCATCCTTAGTTCTTCTCAAATATTTAAGGATATTCTTGACTACTATCTAGTGACTTTCACCTGGATCTGATTGGTATCTACTGGTTATGCTTAAGGCATATGCGACATCAGGTCGAGTACATAACATTGCATACATGATAGATCCAATGGCAGAAGCATATGGAATCTTATTCATGCGGTCTCGCTCATCCTATGTCATTGGACATTGAGTCTTGCTGAGACTAATTCCATCTGACATTAGCAAGAATCCCCTCTTGGAATCTTGCATACTAAACCTATTTAACTCCTTGTCAACTTATGTACTTTGACTTAGGCCAATAAGCCTTTCAGATCTATCCCTATAGATCTTGATGCCTAGAATATAGGTAGCTTCACCTAAGCCTTTCATTGAGAAATAATTCCCTAACCATGATTTAACATTTTGTAGAGTAGGGATATCATTTTCAATGAGTAATATGTCATCAACATATAGCACTAGAAAGACTGTTATGCTCCCGCTAACCTTCTTGTAAACACAAGGCTCATCTTCATTTTTAATGAACCCAAACTCTTTGATTGCTTCATGAAAACAAAGATTCCAGCTCCAAGATGCTTGCTACAATCCATAAATGGATCTTTGAAGCTTACAAACCTTTCTAGAATTCTCAAGACTAACAAAGCCCTCAGGTTGTGTTATTTACACATCCTCAAGTAGGTTTCCATTAAGAAATGCTGCTTTGACAACCATTTGCCAAATCTCATAATCATAGTATGTAGCTATGGTGAGGAGAATCCGAATGGATTTAAGCAAAGCAATTGGTGAAAAAGCTTCATCATAGTCTATACCATGTGTTTGCTTGAAACCTTTTTGCAACCAGTCTAGCCTTAAAGTTATGCACATTGCCATCCATGTCTATTTTCTTTTTGAAAACCTATTTGCACCCAATAGTGTTTAAACCATCAGGTGGATCAATCAAAGTCCATACTTGATTATCATACATGGATTGCATCTTTGACTTCATGGCTTCTAGCCATTTATCACAATCAAGGCCATTCATGGCCTCTTGGTAGGATATGGGCTCATTTTGACCCACAATCAACACATCATTATTATCAATTAAGAGATATCCATATTTGTTAGGGCTTTGATGTGTCCTACCAGATCTCCTCGGGCCTTGTGCTACTTGTGTATGCTCAACAACTACTTGTTGATCTAGTTGAGATTCCACAGGTGGTTCAATGCTATTTTATGGATTTTGAATTTCTTCAAGTTGAACTTTACTCCAACTGGTTCCTTTAGAAATGAATTCTCTTTCTAAAAAGACACCATTTCGAGCAACAAACACTTTGTTCTCAAAAGCATTATAGAAGTAATATCCTTTAGTTTTTTTAGGATATTCCCACAAAAAGGCATTTGTCTGATTTAGGTGCCAATTTATCTGAAATTTGATGCTTCACATAAGCCTCACATCCCCAAATCTTAAGAAAAGACAAACTATGCAACTTCCCGGTCCACATCTCATATGATGTCTTTTGAACCACCTTTGATGGAACTTTGTTTAGCATGAATGTAGCAGTTTCCAGAGTGTACCCCCAAAAGGATATTGGAAGAGCTAACAGACTCATCATAGATCGAACCATATCCAATAATGTTCAATTTCTTCGTTCAAACACACCATTCCATTGTGGTGTTCCTAGTGGAGTTAATTGTGAGACTATCCCATAATCTCTAAGATGATCAATGAATTCTTGGTTTAAGTATTCACCACCTCAATCTGATCGAAGTGCTTTAATACTCTTACCAAGTTGATTTTGTACTTCATTTTTGAAAATTTTAAACTTTTCAAATGATTCAGTTTTTCGTTTCATTAGATAGACATAGCCATATCTACTGAAATCATCTGTGAAAGTAATGAAGCACTAAAAACCTCCTCTAGCAATGGAACTTAATGGTCCACATACATCAGAATGTACAAGCCCAATAAGTCATTAACCCTTTCACTATGTCCAGTAAAAGGTGTCATAGTCATTTTGCCTAATATACATGACTCACATACTTTAAACGATTCAAAATCAAATGAATTCAAAAGCCCATGTTGATAGAGTTTTGAAATGTGTTTCTCATTTCTATGGCCCAAACGATAGTGCCAAAGATAGGTAGAGTTTAAATCTTTAGATTGAAACTTCTTTGTATTAACATTATAGATGGACTTTTCGTTTGTGTTTTCAATGTTCAGAACATAAAGACCATTTGTTCGTGGAGTATATCCATAGAAAATGTTATCACAGTAAATGGAGCATTTATTAATCCTAATAATAAACTCAAAACCTTCCTTGTCCAAACAAGATACAGAAATAATATTCCTACTCATAGCAGGTGCATAATAACAATTTTCTAAACGTAAAACAAGTCCACTAGGCAAAGTCAACTTATATGTTCCTACAGCTAAAGCAGCAACTCTTGCTCCATTTCCAACTCATAGGTCCACTTTGTCTTTAGTCAAGATTCTACTGCTCTTAAAACCCTGCACATTAGTAAAAATGTGAGATCAAGATCCAGTATCTAATACCCAAGAATCAGAAGTAGACAAATTGACTTCTATAACATAAATACCTAAAGAAGTAGTAGCACTACTCTTCTTCTTCTTTAGATCATCCAAATAGTGATTGCAGTTTCTTTTCCAATGACCAAGCTCATTGCAGAAAAAGCATACTCCTTCCTTTGGTGGTTTAGCCTTAGGTTCAAGATTGGGCTTGGGGTTAGGCTTGGGCTTGGGGTTAGGCTTGGGCTTCTTAAAGTCCTTAGGAGCCTTATTCTTGCTCTTACCCTTTCCTTTCCTTTTTATACCTTTCCCTTTATTAACCATCAAAACATCTTTGGTATTCTTTATGCTTTGTTTAGCAGTCTTAAGCATCCCATGCAACTCAGAAACATTCTTCTCCATATTATGCATGTTGTAGTTCATAACAAACCCATCATAAGCATATGGCAAAGATTGGAGAATGATGTCAATAGCCAACTCTTGGCTAATCTCAAGACCAAGTTTCAATAAATGATCAAGATGACCCTTCATCTTAAGAACATGAGGACTCACTAAACTGCCAGCAATCAACTTGCGTGAGAGTAATGCCTATAAGGTGGCAAACCTCTCAATTCTAGCTTTCTCTTGGAACATTTCCTTGAGAATGCCTATCATGGTATAAGCCTCCATTTCTATCAGTTGCTTCTAAAGCTCTGATTCCATGCATCCAAGCATGAGGTAAGTGACATCAACAGGAGTCATTAAGATGCTTACTATGAGCATCCTTTGGAGCTCTAGGAGCATTAGCAGCTGGTTCATCAGTGATAGGTTGATCAAGGACATATTCCTTCCTCTCTTGCTTAAGAACAATTCTCAAGTTTCTGTACTAGTCAAGGAAGTTAGTCCCATTGAGCTTATCCTTCCCAAGGATTGTTCATAGTGACAAGTTAGATGTGGTGTTTGATGCCATTATCTACAACAAATATATACAAAGTGTACTTAGCATTTTATTAAACAATTTTTAACGAGGCATAATTTAAATCCCACTAATTTTATTAAATTAATAACCCTCAATAATAATTTGGTAATCACAACAATTGTAATTTTAGTGGGCCAAGAACCATATTTCACCTCACTTTAAGTAAGCTTTGGCTTATCACCTAAAGTATGGTTATTTAGGTAGGTAACACTTTACCAATAACATCTTATGTAACTCTTGGATAAATATGGGATTTGACATCACATGTCCTAGCTAATTAAAATCCCATCAATTGCCCTAGGTCCAAAACCATTTTGATAACCTAGTTAAGTCTAACCATTTCAAACATATGGATATCACTATTATCCATCTTGTCTTACCTAGATGGCTTAACACACCCTGCTTTGGTAGAACCTATGTTTAGCAATCCATTCTTGACAAGTGTTGAATTATGGGAGGCATTTAATGACTTAATATTAAGTGAGGGTTCTACTTTATTTTTATTTTATTGTTTATTATTATGTCGTATCACATACATAGCATCATATACACAACATCACATACATAGCATAATAATAAAACAATAAGCATGTCATAGCTTGGCCCAAATCTAGATTTATCTTCATAAGCCAATATGAAGGTTAATGGTTAATCCTAGATAATCTTCGTCCCCATGGATTTCCTTAGATTGCCACGTATAGACTCCATCTTGAGCCTCCATCTTGGACCTCCATCTCGAACCTCCATATATCTTGATCTTGGGCTTTGATTTTGCATTACAAATTGCAATCTAAACTATTCTATTTCTACTAAATAAATAAATAAATAAATTACAACAAATTGAAAAATGATGCGCAGGCCGTATTTAAAATTACAAACCCAAAATAAAATTAAATAAAACCTGCCAATCACATTGATAAAAAAAACGGGCCATGCTATGCACCATGCAATTGACACTAAACACATAAAAATTATAATATAATTTCATTATAGTTAAATTTTTATTATGACCAAAATAATATATGTGACGAATCAATTCGGGGTCAAGGGGGCAACACCCCCGAAAGGTAAATGATTTACCTTACTTGTTTGAATGAGCTGCTGCCTAAATCCATTGATTTTAATTAATCAGATTACTTAATTTGTTCATAATAGAATTAATTAATCTTTGTTTAACACTTAAATAGATTCATGAAATTTATTGATCTATTCTAAATGGATCATCCTTATTTAACAATCAAACAAACCCTATGACATATATTAATATGTTCAAAACAGATTATCACTGTTTAACATTTAAGTAGTCTGCCACCTTAATAAAACCGAAATTAGATTTACAGTATATCATTTAATCATCTTAAAACAGATTACTAGAATCTTGTTAAATTGTAATATTAATCAAATTAATAACAACAGGCTACAAGAAACAATAAATGTATTAATCAAATTAATATAGTAAAAATGTTTAATTAAATAAAACCTCAAACACAGTAATCTAATTAATGTATAAATCACATCCATGCAAATCACATATACACAAAACCATATAAAATCAATTTAATCCAATTCACAAGTTGCTTTGATACCATTGTTGGGTTTTGTTGGATTTTGTGATTCAAATAAGCAGCGAAAAATCAAAATTAACTCCCACAAAACCCTCACATGATCCATGCAATTTGATTAGATTGATAAGAAAGTCATAGAATCTTATCAAGATGACAAAAGTGGGATGATTTCTGGAAAGAAGAGAGCGTGTTCACTCTGGTGACACCCTAACTCGAGCTTTCGTGTTTGAGATTGGATTTAGACGTTGTTACTTAGAGCAATGCCCTTTGTAGGTATCCACATGAATAGACTTCTCAAAAACTGAATTGGTGTGCTAGCACCCTCTCCTTGCGTTAAATGACTTTCTCAATTTTAGGGTTTTTTTTTTTTTTTGCCTTTTAGAATAAGAGAACGCCTTTTCTCATCTAATTTGGCCAGAAACCCTAAAACAAATATATAAATATTGACTTTGAGACAGAGTCAGATTTTAACTAGGATAAACTGTAATTCAAATATGATTCATAGAATCTAGATAACATCAAATTTAATGAACCTAGACATATCTATACATCAAATCTGGACATTATTGTTAGCCCAAGAATAACTAGCCAAGAGGGGGGGTGAATTGGGTTTTTGAAAATTTTACAATTATTGGAAATTTTCTAAAGTAAAAAGCATAAGAAGTAAATATGAGAAAAAGATAATATAAGCATAATCAAGCAACAAATAAACATTGATTAAGTAAAGAGTAAGGAGAAAAAAATACAAACGCTATTTATAGTGGTTCGGCAAATATGCCTACGTCCACTGTCGTCAAGCTAAACTCCTTTGCTTGACCTTTTGCATTATTACACCGTCTTTTAGACACAATCACTCCTTTATATAACCAGTGACTTGCTCAACACAAGGCTTACTACACCTTCTTACAAAGTGATAATTTTTCCAGAGATTATCTAACCAAGAATTCCCCACATTTACAAGGCTTTGGAAACCCAACAATGTAAATAATGTGGTTGTAATTTTGGTACACTCACAAAATATGCACTCCAAAACAAAAGAGATGAAAAATACAATTGTGGTACATGTTTGGAGGTGAGTAATTCTCAAGATGAATATGAAACAAGTTTAGCTCAAGAGAATATGTGTGTAATAAATGCTTGAGAACAATGTAGAATAATGTCAAATTCCACTTGTGTTCCTTCATCATTTATTGCACATTGAATGAATGGGTATTTATAGCTCCCTAGTGCTTAGAAACATCTAAACACATCAATTTTGAGTCAAACTAGCCGTTTCAATTAGAGTTCCAACGGTCAAAAAAATTAGCTATTACAGACAATTTGGTAGGCTAGAAGCTAGCTAAGTTTGGCAAGCTGAACTTTAAGGGGCTAAAAATAAGTTCTCAACGGTCACCAGATCGATAGGCTGGTTCACAATTAGTTAGGCCGAACTTTGAACCATCAGCAAGCCAAAACCAAAACCTCGGTAGGCTGACAGAACCTTTGCAGGAAGGATTTCAATAACCCTCAGATCGGTAGGCCGAAGCAGGGTGTTTGGCAAGCCAAACTTTGAAACTCCAACAGGCCAAAGATACCTTCGGCAGGCCGCTAGAGCCTCTATAGACGGGGGTTAAAAGAACCCAGATCAGTAGGCCAAAGCAAGGCTTTCAACAGGCCGATCAACTTCGATAGGCCGATCTGCCTTAGGTCAAAAAGGTGCGAGAAACCTGTTTTTGGAACTTTTTTTACAAAATGCTTCTAAAACAATTTAAGTCAAATTATCTCTTGCAATTCGAATTCAAAACAATATCAAATACAAGTATGCACGATGAATGCAATTTAAGTGTGTGCTCTTGAGCTTTCTTTAGATCATTCAATTTGAGAATTGCTCACTTACACTTTTGAACTAAATAAAATCTAAATAAGAACTTGTAATCTTCAAGTCCGTGTGAGTTCCCTTTCAAAAGTCTACTTCCACAAGCTTTCTTGAACTGCCTTCACTTGATTTCTTAAAATGTAAGCACAGTGATACTCAAGATAATTATTAGTTTAAAAAAATGTATTTTGCACATAAAATAAAAATTGTATTTGTTATCATGAAAAGAATATTAAAATAGCTTTGTGAAACCTTAGAGCCAACAATCTCCCCCTTTTTGATGATGACAAAGCAATTTTTTATTGTCTTTGAAAAATTTTAGTGCTCCCCCTTAAAATGTGCAGGTTTTTAAAATAAATGATAATTTGAAAACATTTTTGGAAAAGCTCCCCCTTAAGGTGATACTCTCCACTTAAAACATTTAAAAATAAAATAGAAAGAGCTCCCCCTGAAAAATATGCTTTCCTTAAAACATCAAATTTCATTGCAAATGCTAAGATACCAATAAAAGATCAAGACAGAAATATAAGAATGCAAAGATAAAGAATATCCATAAAAAACCACCATCCTTATATCTCCACATGCATCAAACATACTTCAATATCAACAATATCACAAGTACCACCAACCTTATATCTCCACAAACATCAAACAAACTCCAAATGAAGATACCAATAATATCAAAATCATCAAGAACCACCATCCTTATTACCCCACAATAAAAAATGTGCACATTCTCCCTCTTTTTGACATCAGCAAAAAGTAAATACCAAAGAAAACATGATAGAGCATTAATGGAGTAAATACCAAATTAGTCATTAAAACCTTTAAATTGTCATTATCCACAAACAAGGTGTATAAAGTTAGAATAGTCAAAGCAAAAGAAAATAAACGAACAAAGAGAAACATGATGAGGAGTTTTATGGTTGGTTCAATGATCCTCCGTCGAAGTGCATTTGTCAAAGAAGATTTAGAATTTCTTGTTGACCAGCTCGTAAATTTGCAAGTCAGCTCCCATCATTTGCTGCTGCTCAAAGAGAAGTTGTTGATGCGAATAGAGTCTTTGAAGAGTAATGGGTTCTTCATCGTCATCATTTCCACCTTGAGCTTCAATGTTGGCCATCTTTTCTTCTTCTTCTTCTTCTTGAACACCTTGAGGAACGGCTTGCCCACCAGCAAGCACCCACTGCCCTTGTACTTCCTCAAATCCCATTTTGCTTATGGTCAGGGCACTGAAAGCATTGTAAGGTTTATAGAGAGCCACATCCTTGTCATCAGCAGTTTGCATATTAAAAGAGTGAAAAAATTTAGTAAGAAACATTCCATATGGCAGGCCAGCACTCTTTTTCCCTTCAGCAACATTAATCATCTGTGTTACCAACAAAAGGGGTAGATTTATTCTAGTACTACTAAGGAGACAGTAAATAAGGTGAAGGTCAATAAGCTGGACTTCACCCTTATGGCCGGCTCTAGGCAAAATGTTGGTGATTATAAGCCTATGGAGGACTCGACTCCTAGGAGGTAAAGATGTTGCATTAATTTTCCTAGGCAAACTACCATCATCATTCTCAAAAATAAGTTTGGCCATAGTTTCTTTATCAAACAACTAGGTCTCAACTCCATGAATATCCTCACCTTCTAGTGGCATATCAAGTATCTCCCCTAAGATGGTTGGTGATAACTCAACAGTTCTACTTTTTATTGTCACAACAATTTCAAGGGGGTCATAACATGCTTTAAGGTTGGCATAAAACCCTTCGACAAGCCTAGGATATGTATTTTCCTTCATAATCATAATATTTTTCCATTTAAGCCTATCACAAAGGAGTTCTATACCAAAGCTAGCAAAATCAACAAAACAAATATACTTCCCATCAATAATCTTCCTACTAGAGAAAAAATTAACATATTTTTCATTTGAAAATTCCTCCAAAGTTGCCTCTTTGTTGGATTCTTTATGAGCAACAGATTTGGTGCACTTGAAAGGACGAAAGCTTGAAGCCATTAGAGAATGCAAGAGATGTAACCCAAAATCAAGCAGAGAACACAGTTTTGAGAGAGAAATAGGAGAAGCTTGGCAGAAAAGTAGGAAAAGTTAAGGGAAGTGTAGGAAAAAAAATGAGGGAAAGTGATGAAAACTCACTAAATCTATGAAAGTTGCAAGAAAATCAAAGAATGTAGGAGTGGGAATGATTTTTGCACTTGAGGGAGAGAGAGGCGACTGTAGAGAGTAAGAAAAACTGGGAAGAATAGGGTTTGCTCGATTTTGGGGTATATATACCCCGATAGATCGACAGGCCAAACTATTCTAGTTTGACAGGCTGATATTTTCATCGATAGGTCAAATTTATCAAAATCGATAGGCCGATCCTGAAAGGTTGGCAAGCCAATTACTGTAGTCAAGCAACCACCAGAAAAATATAGAAAAACATTATTTTTCCCAATTTAAAAGTACAAACACATTTCAAAACATTGTGCAAACATGTCTAAACATAAACTAAACATAAGAACACAACAAAACACTAAATCAATTTGATTGGATCTGATAATTCATGTCTATTCATTAATTCAATTAATTTTGTGAAAAATTAATTCAAGATAAACTTGTTGAATCATTGAGAATATTTATTTTCCTGGAGATTATCTAGATATTGTTGTTTTAATCGGATAACATCTCTATTGGGTTATTTGAATTAAAACTACGACTTTATCCAAAAAAGCTTAGTTGGAAAATAAAAGATTTACAAGGATCATTTATCGTAAGTTCAACAGGCAGGTCTTTAGTTTCGGCCTGTCGATGGAGTAAGTTTGGTAGGCCGATTTGCCAGTTTGGCCTGCTGACTAAATAATAATCTGATCATGCATTTTTATGCAATTTAATCAGATATTGATCCAGATTCAAATTTTTGAGGCCTTGTCTAATAAGAACTGACTCCTAGGTCCAACCTCTATAAATCAGGAGTGAGACTCATAAGTTATTTAGATTAGTTGAGAGATCAGGAGTAAGCACTCCATTCTATGAGTCTTTGTGACTCCCCTGAAAAGCTATTGTTCACAAATTGAAAACGATAATTCTGGGTATTTCTCAATTGGTTGGAAGGAGATTCACTAGGGAAAAGCTGTATATTGTGCACCCATATGCACTACGATCATGGATAGAGAATAGCAAAGAAGACCAGTTGGTTAGGGCTCTTCTGAAATGCCTTTCTCTTCACAGATTGCAGGAGCTCTTTTGCATACAAGGTTAGTAAGATTTAGTTAATTTATGAATATAGCATGTCAAACTTGTGTTTTGGAAAATACTTTGCTATAAAAAAATTTTAATTTCTACTGCGCACTATTTTTTCAACAATTGGTATCAAAGCTAGGTTTTTACATAAATTTACAAGTTTGTGATCATGCTGTATGTATAAATTATGGGATCTTAATCTCTTCTATGCTTAAATTTAATTTTTTAAAGAGTTGACACTTTAGGGTTTCTATATATTTATGTTGTCATGGATTATATTGCGAATGTTTATTAATTTATTATGGTTGATTAAATTATTATTAATTAATTAATTTGTGCCGGTTATGGTTCTTTAGAGGTTAAAATTTGTATCTAGGTTTCTCATGTAATTAAATGGCGGTCAATCATCACCATCTATGAATTATTATTTAATTTTAAATTTGTAAAAATTTTGTTATCAAATAATCATCCAGACAAGACGGATTTAGAAAATTGATCTAGAAGATGGATAATAACATTCCATAGGTATTTCCTAAGTCTCTAATTTTATGTTTTTGAAATGTTGAATATAAGATTGGAATACTAGATAAAAAATTATATTTTCTAGAAGTCATGATAACTGCTCAGTCGGCAAGCCGAACTGCCAAGTTCAACAGGCTGATTGTTGCAAATCTATAGGGTAAACCTTGGGATCAGTAGACCATCCGCGGGGCAGAATTCTAACGACTCTAGAGGCAGACAGAACTTTCAAGTTCAGTAAGCCAATCTGTCATGACCGACAGGCCAAACTGTGGGTTCAATAGACTAAAAGGTCATGATCGGTAGGCCGATTGCACATATCGGTATCCCAATGGAAAGTTGTGATTTTCCAAAAAATGTGTGTTTTTTAGTGCAGTTTTGATTTTATTTTTTGGACAATTATGAGAAACATTAAATTTGGATATGACTGGAAATATAGAGTATTCGATCCATAAGGGATTGAAGACTTGACGATGGATAATACATAAAGAAGGATACAATTTGAAGATTCAAGGATGAAGAATCGAAAACATGTTCATGTCATCTATATTGTCTACATGCACTATTGCTAAAAGAGTAATTTTTTTATGATAATAATATGTGTGGTAAAGTTGGCGTGCATGGTGAGCTATATTAGTTTAAAATCCATTTATATTAATTAGGTCTTTTTTACCTATTCATCACAAGTAATTATTTTAATAAGTTAGTGGATATTGACTAATGTGGTGCCACTACCTATGTTAAATGTTAAAAATGTTGACCTATTGGCATATTTATCTCTTTCCTTATTTTTTGGTGAGGGAATTTTTAACTGTTTATGATGAATGGATTTTATGATAAGGTTTCCAATTTTGACAATGTAAAATTTGGCAAGTGAATCATATGATTGGATAAGATGATATTGATTTGTTTCTTTTTTTTTAAATCATTGACTTTCCCTTATTCCTCTCCATCATTCACAAGTATACCCCATTTTTTTAAAGAAAATCTGCTTCAATAGAGAAGGTTATTTCTTTTCTTACCTTCCCATTCTTCATGTATATCGCTCTTTCTCCAAAACTCTCTTTATCCCTTCCTTCTCTCACGTTCTCTTCTTCTTCTTCTTCTTCTTCTTCTTCTTCTTCTTTTCCTTCTTCTCTCCCTTATTTTGTTGTAAAGATTTGGGTGAAATATTAAGTCTTCTCTTAGGAAAATTCAAGAAAAATTAGAGAAGGATCATATTGAGGTAAGAATTCATTCTAAGTTTATTTCTACAATTGTATTTTCTCCTTAATTTCATCTCCCACAACTTTATCTACAAATTTCCTTTTTCTATTAAATTTTAATATGATGTTTATGTATACGTTAGATAATGTTCCTCAAAGTTTCACATAATTTGGAATTTTCTATGCTAAGATATTGAATTGCCATTCTCAGCCAGTCATGAACAAATTATTGCTGATTGGTAAAATGTTACATCAATACAGTCTATGTTTAAGGGGCAAACAAATTGTGATTTATATGAAATTTTGCAAAAATATTCATGTATATGTTAGATTATAATTTAGAAACTTTCATAGCTTTTCTATGAATATTCTATGAGTTATTGAAATCTCTTTAAGTTAGGGTTTTATTGCTGTCAGACTTATAAATTTAGGACTTCTTGTTTGTGTGAGTTTTAATATAGCTAAACTAATTATTTGACAACAAAACTTTTTGTGGTATCACTACAAGAAATTATTGATTACACGACGTTTATTTCATGACCGTTTCCTAAAAACTGTCATGGTAAGGTCAAAAATATTCAGCAAGTTACGCCTATGAAAAGGAAGACAGTCGTGGTATAGGGTGAAGATACCACGATGGTTTTCTCAAAAAACAATCGTGGAATACGAGAGATACCACAATGGTTTCTCAAGAAAACCGTAGTGGTATCTCAAATATACCACGATGGTTTTAACACCTATGAAAACGAAGACCGTCATGGTATGGGGTGAAGATACCATGACAGTTTTCTCAAAAAACCGTCGTGGAATACGAGAGATACCACGACAGTTTTTGGAGAAAACCGTCGTGGTGTCTCAAATATACCACGACAGTTTTTGAAGAAAACTGTCGTGGTATCTCTCATATTCCACGATGGTTTTTTGAGAAAACCATCATGGTATATTTGAGATACCATGACGGTTTTCTTGAGAAACCGTCGTAGTATCTTCCACGACGGTTTTTTCAGAAAACTATACCATGGCAATTTTCTCAAAAAACCGTCATGGTATCTTCCAAGACGGTTTTTTTAGAAAACTGTCGTAGTAGCTTACTTAAAACCCCCTTTTCAACCTCGACATTCAGACATATTTTAGAAACACACTTTACAAATACAAACACAGACCCATCCAAATCAACTGTCGCCGTCTCTCTCCGCCTCCACACTCCTTAATCTCAGCCCAAATTGTAAGTTTTTTTGTAGAAAGTGAGAAATAGTTATTGATTGTGATGTATAATTAATCTGAAATTGATAAATAGTTGTTGATTTTATTGTTTATTCTGTGAAGTTTGTATTATGGATCATGGGTATGATTTCTTCATTTTATAATGAGTATGTGTAACTTGTTTTATGATGGGTGATGTTTTTTTATGATTAATTAATATATGTTGGTGGTATATATATAAATTGTGAAATTAATTTTAATTGAATATTTGCTATTTATTATTTTGATTTAGGAATTGCAAAATGGATAAGAAATGGATGTGGGATTTTCGATTGTCTAAAGAGTATGTGAATGGTGTGAAAGAGTTCTTGGATTTTGCCAAAAGTCATGCAAATGGTGATAAAATTCGATGTCCTTGTGTTCAATGTGGAAACCATAGATTGCATCGAATTACAATTGTTAGAGGACATTTATTTCGAAATGGAATCATAAGTAGTTATCAAACGTGGCATTTTCATGGCGAGTCTAATTTCAATCCAACTTTACTAAATAAAGAAAAGCAATCTATTGTAGAGGATAATGTGGAGGATGAAGACAATATGGTTGATATGGTCAATGATTTAGAAGAACACTTTGTGCACCGTCCGGATTTATTTGAGACAATGATGAATGATATAGAGACACCAGTGTATGAGGGGTGTACTAATTTCACTAAATTGTCTGCTTTAATTGGATTATGGAATTTGAAAGCGTCGGGTGGCTAGTCAAATTCTAGTTTCACAAAGCTGTTGGAATTTTTATGAAGGCTTCTACTAGAGGGTAATAAATTACCAACTAGTATGTATGAGGCTAAGAAGACTTTGAGCACTTTGGGAATGGATTATGAGAAAATTCATGCATGTGAAAATGATTGTGTTCTCTATAGGCATGAGTATGAGGACAAGAATTATTGTCCAGTTTGTCAACAAGCAAGGTGGAAGAAAGGAAAGGAGCCAAAAGACGGCAAGAATGGAGTGCCAAAGAAAGTGTTATGGTACATTCTACCGGTACCACGTTTGAGGCATTTATTCAAAACCCATAACATGTCAAGAATTTGACATGGCATCTTGACAAACAGGTGGATGATGGTATGCTTAGACGTACACCTGGTGGATTCACCACAATTGAAGACTTTTGAAGCCCATCATCCTAACTTTAGTGCGGATCTAAGAAACATGCATTTCGCTTTGTCGACGGATGGAATGAACCCACATGGTAACATGAGTAATAGGCATAGCACTTGGCCTGTAACACTTGTTAACTATAATCTCCCTTCAAATTTGTGCATGAAGCGAAAGTTTTTAATGTTGTCTTTATTGATTTCGGGTCCTCACCAACCAGGCAATGACATTAACGTATACTTGGAACCGTTAATCGATCATTTAAAAATGTTGTGGGAAAAGGGAGTTGAAGTTAGAGATGCTTACCAAAAAGAGACATTCACACTCCGGGCGATGTTGATATGGACTATTAACGACTTCCCTACATATGGCAATTTATCTTGTTATTCGGTGAAGAGTTCTATTTGTTGTCCTATTTGTATGACAGAAACGTCTCACAAACGGTTAAAAAATGGAAAGAAAACTGTTTTTCTTGGTCGTAGAAGATGGTTTCCAAGAGATCATCGCTACCACAAACAAAAGAAAGCCTTTGATGGTAACAGCAAAGAAAAAGACCCTCCATGCCCTTTGACGGGTGAACAAATATTTAAAATGGTACAAGATATAAGAGTCATAATTGGTAAGAAAAAGCGAGGTAAGGAGGAGATGCAAAATGATGGACCATGGAAAAAAAGATCAATCTTCTTTGAACTTCCCTATTGGAAGACACTTTTTGTTTGTCATTGCTTGGATGTTA
>CAMOHE010053816.1:0-30726 GCA_946598075.1 Artocarpus hirsutus
GCAATTTTTGCATAAAATCATATTTTTGCAATTTTATGGTTAAATTGTGTAAAAATGAGGTTTGAGCATGAAAATGACCTGAGTAAGGCATGGAATAGACTCTGCAGGGGTAGATTTGAAATTTTGAAAAGGAATTTGATAAAAACGTCCAAGGGGCTAAATTGAAAGAAAATTTTCTTTCTCCGCAGAAATAGAAAACAACCAAAACAACCCTGTACAGTGAGATTTTTGAAAAAGTTAAAACACAAAAGTTGTAGATCTCAATGAAACTATTAAGCAACACGAACAGTTCGTCAAAAAACTCAACCGTTTGTGAGTTTATGAATTTTCAAGAATTTATTAAAAGTGAAAATATGGTAAAATGGCAAAAACGTCATTTTTCAAAATGATTCAAGGTATGTTACTTTGAGCAAAAATGTTTCTCATGAAAAATAAAATTTTTAATGTAAAGAGAAAATTTTAGCCCCAGGGGCAAAATTGTCACAATTTTCGGTTTAGGGGTCAAACCGTAAAGTTTTATGAAAAAGGGGCTTAAGTGTGAAAAAAAAGGGTTTCAAGCCACTAGGACATTATTTTGAAGTTAATGTGTGGCCGTTGTTGTTAAAAGAACGAAATTGAGCTCGGATCGGTCAATAAGGCACGGAGGGCAAAATCGTCATTTTTGCCTGAATAACCCGAATAACCCGAGTAGCTCTAATAAGGTCACATATAGGAAAAGAAAGTGATTAGAAAGATTTTTGCCCTTCGTAAGTAACGATAGGGTAGAATTAGAAAGAAATAAGAAAATTAGTATCTACAAAGTTGTGTACAGTTGTACAACTCGAATGATTAAGTAACGAACGTTTTGTGACAAAACGTATTGAAATTGGCTAATATGTTTCGTAATTGGCCAACAGGATCCTAGGAGTCTAGGAGACCGAAGATCAAAGTTGATTTTGCAGTGCACAAAAGCAAGTAAGTACCCTTCCTACCTACAGTATGAAATGGTAGGTGTAGAATGCGTGAATATGCATATTAGGGTATATATTATGATGCAAACTTGTATGTTGTTATGAAATGAATATCTAAGAGGTATAGAATCGATGCCTGTGTGTATGCAATTAGAATACCTAAGTAGATAACATGTTGCGTATTGTTATGTACAAGATATGGTGTATCAGTGTATACAACAATGAATGCGTGTATGTATACGAAGTAGGTACTTGTGTGTACTCCGTTATGCATACGAACTCATATATCATGGATAACATGTGATTATCATTTCATGCCTGGTATGACAACCATATTAAATAAACTGGAAAATATGTCATCAGAAGTTAAGAAAAATATCGTACCGCATTCATTGTGATTATACAACAATGAATGCGTGTATGTATACGAAGTAGGTACTTGTGTGTACTCCGTTATGCATACGAACTCATATATCATGGATAACATGTGATTATCATTTCATGCCTAGTATGACAACCATATTAAATAAACTGGTAAATATGTCATCAGAAGTTAAGAAAAGTATCGTACCGTCTCCCGAAGTAAGGGGAGTTTAAAGGATAAAATATGGTCACAGTGTTACGTAGACCTAAATGATATTGCGCAATGGTAAGAACACTTGGGCCCTAATGAAAGATAAGAAATGATCAAAATAAGGAAAGTTCATAAAAAAGCATAATTGACTCATGCATTCAATTGATTGTCCATGTGGGATTTATGGGACTTACTGAGCGTTAGCTCATTAAGTTTTTCATGCTGTAGGTATTCCGACAAGAAGGTCAGAATAAATTGTAACGATGAGCTGGCGGATGGATGATGGGTGCAGATTGGATATGGAGTCCGCTACTGAATGTTTTCGTTGTGCATATTATAAGTTATTTTGAAAAGGAATGTTTGAACAGAAAAATGTTATAAAAGTAAGAATGTTTATGTAAAAATAAGTGAGAGAAAGTATTTTGGGAGTTACCAAATTTATCGTAAAGTAAAGTATTTATTTCAGTTTTAAAAAAAAATTTCCTAAATTTTTGCCCCTAAGTATGAAAGGAAAAGTTTAACCACAGCCCGAAAAGGCGGGTTGTGACAATAAGAAACATAAATATAAATGTTACCTTGTAGGGCTTGAAGTTAGAGCTCTATTGGAGGTCAAAACACTTGATTTTCAAGCTCAAAATGGTGAGAACTTAGCCTGACTTGTGTAACCCGAATTTCTATAGTGTTGTTTAAGTTTTTGTCAGTTTTAGGACATGAAAAATGGAGAGAAAGAAGTGGGGAGAGTATTGGACATTTTTAGAGCTATTTGAAAAAGAAAGAGGCAAAAATGAACATTCTAGTTCATTTGATTTAGTCTAAAACAAGTAAGTAAAAGGAGGAGCTTGATTGGGGGCTTTTGCCATCTTTTTCTTGGGTTTGACATTTGGAAAGAGTGTTCACTAAGAAAATTTAGCTAATAGCTAGCCATTTAAATCTAGTACAAGCAAGAGTAATTCAATTTGCTATAGTCTAGTTAACAGACCAATCAAATTGCACCAATTTTGTATACTTTCAATTCTAATCAAATTTTTCTATTTCAAATATATAAATGGGCAAAACAATTAGTTTAGAATGCTTTTGAAATAGAAAAAACACTTTCCAATTAATTCGTAACCGTTTAGCATACCAATCTTCCTTACCGAGGAATTGAGCTTTACACTGCAATTAGAACTTTTTAAAAACATGTTAGATTATTTATTAATAATTCAATGTCATATTTATTAAATATAATCATGTTTATACGTGATTCAATCTTATAAATAATGCGTATTCATGCTCTTAAGATATGCTTTCTATATGCTTGAAATTTAATAAAGTGTATTCGTTAAATGCATTGATATGCGAGATGCTTATTACTGGCTAATTGTGAGTTAATTAGGCATTACAATCCTCCTCTCCTTATAAAATTTAGTCCACAAAATTTAACATACTGAATGGTTTTGAATATTTGTTCAATATATCTTCCTCTCTTTCCCATGTGACTTCTTCTACTGAATGACTCCTCCACAAATCCTTAACTAGTTGAATCTTCTTAGTCCTCAACTCTTTCTCTTTCTATCAAGGATCTTATTTTCTCCTCATATACTAATCAGAAGTTATTTCCAATGGCTCATAACTTAAAATATTTCGGGGATTTGGAACGTATTGCTTGAGCATGGACACATGGACGACATCATGTGCACTGGATAATAAAGGAGGTAAGGCCAATCTATATGCTCTATCACCAACCCTTTCAAGGATTTCAAATGGGCCAACATACCTTGGGCTTAGCTTTCCTCTTTTCTCAAATCTCATGACACCCTTTATTGGAGCTACCTTCAGGAATACATAATCCCCAACAATAAACTCTAAATCTTTCTTCTCATGTCTGCATAGCTTTTCTATCTATTTTGTACTATCCTCATTTTATCATATATCTTTTCTAATGCCTTAGCTATTTTTCTACCATCTCTGGACCGACTAATTCCCTTTCTCTAACTTTATCCTAATGAACTAAAGATCTACATTTTCTTTCATACAATGCTTCATAAAATGCCATTCCAATCATTGCTTGGTAACTATTGTTGTAAGTAAATTCCACTAAAGGAAGCTTTGTATCCCAACTCCCCTACAAATCAAGCATACAAGCTGTTAACATATCTTCTAATGTCTGAATTACCCTCTCAAACTATCCATAAATTGAGGATGAGATGTTGTACTAAATGTGAGCTTTGATCCCGTAACATTATCTAAAATCTTCCAAAATGTAGATGTGAACTTATGGTCTCTATCAAACACTATTAAAACCAGCACTCCATGCAATCTGACTATCTCTTTGATATATAATTGAGCATATTGATCCATGGTATTAGTGGATTTTATTGAAAGAAAATGGGCTAACTTGTTTAACCTATCCACAACCACCTATATAGAATTAAATCCTTTTTGAGTTCTAGGAAATCCAAGTATAGAGTTCATTATGATGTGTTTTCATTTCCATTCAGGAATCAATAAAGGTTTCAGCAACCCTACTGGTCATTGATGTTTAGTCTTAACATGTTCACAATTGAAACATTCAGCCACAAACTTTGTTACCAATAATGCTGCTTTATACCTTTATACATTTTTGTGCTACAATTATTTGGAAAGATAAGAGCCTGCAGTTAAGAAAAATATAAAAAAATTGGTGTTAGGGAAGACCAAACAAGGAAAAAAAATAGAAAGTAACAAAATTGATCACTGTAATATGTATTATATATGTGGGGTTGGTTTTATATTCCCAATTGGTATTGTTATTGTTAACTTATAATATAAATTAAACGGTAGTAATGAATTGGATAGTTGATTTAAAAAAAAAAATTTGATAATTAATGATTGAATTTATTACGTTACATCATTAATTATTGTTATAATATATCTTTATTAGAAATGTAACAATTGGAAACCGAACTATTGTAAACAAGTATATATATCTGTATATATTCATATATGTACGTAAATGAATGTATGTTACCTTTTCTCAGTAAACATGCAAGCACAGATCCTTGGAGCAATGCATTTCTAAGCAAGCATACCGGACTGACATACCGGTTTGTATCAAAGGTTTGGGATTGAAACGCAAGTTCGACATTGCAAACCAACATATTTAGGGAGTTCAAAGAAATGTTGAAAACATTTTCCATGCTATATGCTTTATAGGTAAAGGAAACTAAATTTACTGCATCGATTTTAATAACTCCAGAGTCACGAATGGATCGGGAAATAACCAAGTTTTTCAGATGATGGCCTTTGATATGCTTTAATCCAACACATTGGCTTATAGTCAAGCTTTCAACGGTATGTTCTAGAATATAAACTTCAAGCCTTTTGTCACATAATGAAGTGTTGAAAAAGGAAAGACTCTTGAGGCGCATACAACTAGCAAGACTAATTTTGCAGTTCCGAGTATTCCTGAAAATCAAAGACTGAAGATTAATAGCGTCACATTTAATTGTCTGATTAGTGTCTAGTTGAACTTCGAAAGTCGTCCGGCTCGACGAAGAAACTTGAGGAGTTGACAAGTCCTTGCAGTACATTACAACCAATTACTCAAGAGAAGGACAATTTGCCAATACATCTTCAAGTGAATGATCATTCAATCCACTTACTTTCTCTAAAAACAAAAGTTTCAAGGACGGAAGGCTTACTTGAAGAGGACCCTCCAATTTCAGGCCACACAATTTGAGAAAAGTCAAGGATTGCGCGTTAAGTATGGCCTTAGGTAAGCAATAGTATCCTTTAGTATCATCTGTTGATTTTATTAAACGATCTGATTCCTTCACTTTGTTCTTAACAAACACAAAATTTAACGGCTTAATCCAACCGAGTGTCGGCACCATTGTATGATAGTTCGAGCTTAAATCAGGTTATGGATGAATCGGAAATGTAGCGCATACCTATCTCGCGGTATTTCAGATAGTTTTTAACAAACTTTTTGAAGCGACGTATAAGGGCTTCACGAGGATTGTGACTATCGATTCCACAAAAATTCAACGTCGGGACCGAATACCACATGCGTCTCCAATGCTTGGAAAGAAGGCTCATCCGAGCTACATCAATGGTGGGAAGAAAAGCCAGGATGTTATAGATTGTAGAATCTGGAAGTTTCGAGATTCGGTCCACAACACCCCCACATTGGCACTCTTCACCTATCCTTTTTTCCATCAAGCATTTTTACTCTTTTTGCTGCCATGACACTGGCTGGTATTAATCTAAATGGAATCAATAAAAGGATAAAAGGAATGAGAATTTGGAATAAAAATAAAAACAGTACAAATCAAGAAGAAATAAGAGACTTGATTTTTAGAGTCCAGTTTTTTTTCCCTTCTGAAAGCCGAATTAAGTTTATAAATATTAGTAATATAATAAACGCAAGAGACTAAGATGAATAAAAATGAAACAAGTGAATTTTATCCAAAAAAAAAAAAAAAGAAAGAAAGAAGACAACGGAAGAAAACTACCAGGCTGGGGCACGCGGTGGCTTGTCGGTTTGGGGGGTAAGTAGTTGGTGGTATCTTATAACATATATACTGGCTCCGTTGCCGATTCAGTAGTATTTTTAAAATATGTGAAAATAGCTTTTTTTTTTAAATAAAAATTTTTTGAGAATTATACTGAGAGTGTTTTTAAAATTTTTATCCCAAAAAACATGCAAAAACATTTCCAAAAAGTCCCAAAATAATATCAAATGAGACCTTTGTGTTTCGATCCCACTTTTTTAACTTTTCACCTTTTTTAACTCTTTTTTAACCCTCCTTGACTTCTTTTTTTATTATAATCTTTTATATTTTTCTTATTAAATGCATTTGGGACAATTAAAATGCGATTTTTCCTCATTTTACTCCCATTTACATATTTTTTTTTACATATCTTCATGCTTAATTATTTAGTTGTTTTAATTAATTAAATAAAAGTGGCTATAATGTAATCAAAACTTAACACACTGATAAGTTCAAAGAAAAAAAACTTAACACACAAATAAAGCTTACAAAATGATTCCCATGTGCATAGCACATGTTCAATAGTATATACTAAATAACACAAAATTCGATAAAGAAGATTATGTTATTTTTAATATTTTAATTCTTAATAGGTTTTGAGGGTTATTTTTAAAGAGTAAATTGTGTTGTTGTATCCTAAACTACGCACTTTTTGGATAATGCATCCTAGACTTTCAATCTTTGCACAATGCACTCTGAACTTTGAAATTATTGGCAATTGAAGTCTAATAACTACTTTCAATTTTTGTTAAGTAATCTTTTTCATGTGTTGAACTTCAATTTTTTTTTTCTTCTTAAAATAGTGAGCTCTATCCTTAGGAAAATTCAAGTGTGAATTTCGTGATTAAAATTGTCCATGCATGCTTTTTAACTCTTGTTAGCTATTGGACCTTAATTACTACTGATTTCAAAGTTTATGGTGTATTTTGTCAAGGTTAAAAGTTTCATGTGCATTATGCAAAGAAAAGGGCAAGTTTTGGGTGTAACACTGCAATTCACTCTTTTTACAACCATGGCCTAAAATTTAACAGAAGTAACCCTGGGTTTAAACAATTGGTTGAGTGTAGAGGGTGAAGTCTACAATTAATTTTATTTTACAGCCAATGACCAATCACAGGTGTCAATCGGGTGAGAGTTAGTGAATTAGACTTTAGTCAACCAGCAACAAGAACAAAGCGTAAAGTATGATAAAAATAAGAATTAAATTCATGGATAATCCTTGAACTCTGTTCTCTCTCTAGATCATTAGTCCTTGTAATCGATTTCGTCTCATAAATAGTCCATGAACTCAAAAAGTGTCTCATGAATGGTTACTCTATTAATTTTTGGATGAAACAAGTTAACTTGGTCCCATAAATGGTCCCTAAACTATCTTTTCTATCTATAAATTGTCCCTATGCTAAAACTTGTAGTATATTTAATCCCTAAAGAAACAAAAAAAAAAAAAAAACACATGCTAAAATTAGTTATATTGTTAAATAAATATGTAGAATATATTAAATATACAAAATTGTACGAGATGTGTAGTCCCTAAATCAAAAAGAAGAGTGATTCTACTTGCACCTATTTAACATATGATTAACCCTACATAAAATATTGTTTTTATTTCTTATTACAATGGATGAATCAATGTTAGAAAATAATCGTGACAAATGTTTTGGTATACTAGGGAAGTTTTGTTCCTTAATTTGGTGTTAAAAAATTTCAAAACGAGTGGTTAATAAACATACGAGCGTTGTCTGAGTTGAATTTTGAATATGTTAGGTATTAAAGTTTTGTTTTGTTTAATTTTTTAAATCAATTTGTTGGTAATTTTGACTTTTCATATGAATTTGATATTTTATTAAGAAAATTAAAAACAAAAACAAAAACAAAACAAAACAAAATAAAACAAAATTGATAAATTAATAGGAATATAAATTGGACAAAATAGGTATAATTTAAAAGATACTTATAAATTTATAAATCTATTATATCAGATATAAAAATAATTTGGGGATATTTATTAATATGGTAAGTAAAATATGCTCATTTCAAAAAATTATCAAAGTTATATATTTGAATAAGTAGCCAAAAAATGTTAAATATGTGTAGCAAAGAAATTCATTTTGGCATATTTTTTAAGTTTAGGGACTACAAATTTCATATAATTTCATATGTTTGATTTTTTTATATATTTATTTAACAATATAACTGATTTCAGCATTTTTTTTTGTTAGTTTAAGGACTAAATATAGTACATGTTTTAGTATAAGGATTATTTATAGATAGAAAATATAGTTAAGAGACTATTTATGAGACAAAATTAACTTTTTTCATCCAAAATTTAACAGAGAGACTTTTTATGAGACATTTTTTGAGTTCAGGAACTATTTATAAGGCAAAATTGATTACATGGACTAATTTTAGAGAGAGAAAGAAGATCAGGGACTCTCTATGAATTTAATCCTAAAAATAAAGAACACGTGGTTCATCTTTGGAATAGAAACTATATTCGCTGTAGCGTCTTAGGGTTTTAGCATATAAAAAAAAATTACAAGTATAGAGAAAGAAAGTAGGGAGTGAGTGATTATGTTGAGTACAATGTGTTTTTGGCCTAGGGTCATCCCAGATTTCTAGGAGATAAATTGAACCTCCAAATTGCTTCTGGAGCTGATTCTAAATTGGTTGAAGAATAGTTGTCTCTAATTGACTTTTCCATTTCATTGTTTCCTTATTTATCTTGAGGTTGCTCCTTTTCCAAGATTGACGTGCTTGTTTCATTTATTTGCAAATTTTGGGGATTTGGTTTTCGTGAGATCCAAAAATATTCTTCCCTTAATTTATTCCTCGTGCACCCTACTAGTTTCTAATAGATTCGCACCTCCAATCGACTCACTATCTCTAGTTGATCTGGCCAATCAACATGTTCCAGTCAATTTCATTTGAGGATGAGTTGACGTGTGTATGGTGAAGATTGTAGTGTAATTTGTAACCCAACATTAAGGAAAAAAATTTTAAAGATCTCATTTGTTTTAATTGAATACATGTTCAGGGTTTGTCTTGAAATTTTCATATTCAAAAAGAAATTCCTAGGTTTTTATAGTTTCTCAAAATTATCCTCTAAATATTTGAGAAGAGCCAATAATAATCCCTTAACTGATTAAAGTTTTGAAATACTAAAAGTATAGGAAAATTTTCATAAATACTATGTTTTATAATCACTTTTTATAAATACCACAAATGTTTAAACTATCTCAAAAGATTCTTTATGAAAATGCCCTGATCAATGAAACGACCAATCCAGGAAAAGGAAGCGTTTTGTGGAGGATGGAATGGACAATGACAGGAGGGAAAGAACAACATTTTTGGACAATGACGGCACTAATTTATTGTGGAGTTGGTTCTTACGACAAGTGATCCAAATCCAATCAATCACTGTAGAGGGCCATTCATATGTTTTATTTTCATATTTTTAGCATATTTTACTTCTCACAATTTGTTTTTGATCTGACATTCTGATGTGGTGCAAGAAGATCGAGCCTTCATGGTATATTGGACCAATCCAAGGCAAAGTAAGACAATTTTTCAGTTGTTGGAAGGTCACATAACCATTTCAAATTAGACAAGTTATGTGTTTTTTAAGTGGAAACAGACCAATGGACAAAAATCATCACTTTCCCATGTAATATGATATTTGTTGACGAAATTCAATTATTTAGGCCTTCAAAAGAGTTTTTTTTTTTTAATTTTTTGTTTCTTTTAAATTTTTTTTTTTTTTTTTGTAATAGATTGTCATAGGGATTTTGGATGATGATCCTATTTGCAATTCATTATTCCTCATGTCAAAAGTTTCAATTTTCTATTTCCACTTAAAATGTGTCATGTCCTATAAATGTCGATGCTCTTTTATACTAAAAACATGCTCTTTTGTAAAACATGCTCTTTTGTACTAACAACTTGTTGATGTTCAATGATGTTTAAGTTAAATGAAATGCAGAGTATTTTCTCTGTTTCCAATTTTCAGCACTCTGTGTGAATTTTGAATTTTGATGCCAAATTATTGTACTAACGGATTTTGAAGTGGTATATTTTTTTCTTTTAACTTTTTACTTGTTACATCAAACTAATATGTTTCCCTACTCTCCTGCATATAATTCGTTATCCTAAAAAAAAATACATATAATTCGTTGACCTTTGATGATCTAAAGAAATCGACTTGGACGCTAGAACCAAGGTTCACAAGTATGTTAAGACATGGAAGCTTGTTAATAGATTATGTATTATCCTATGTGGGATTTGTTGCTGAAATATGTTTTGCAGGAGAAGCAATAGAGAATGTAATTCTGCGGTACAACATAGAAAAAGATAGTAACTAGAAGAAGTAAATGAGCAAAAGGAGAAGAAAAGTACAGACTAGAAGAAGGAATGAGCTAACCGGGAAGAGAAAACAAAACAGAAACATCCAACTTTCCACTCCATTAAAAATTACACACAAAACTGTGAATATCTTGTCTAAGGTGAAAAGTGCAAGTAGGCTTCTCATTGAGGATGGGACGGCATACTAAACGAAATTGACCTTCTTGCATTTACGTTTAAAAGTATAAACTGTTCGCCTCTTGTTCTATAGATAATGACTTAAGAGAAGGTGAAAGCCAACACAACGCATCCCTTAGGTCGGAGATCTTCAACAATGGACGATGCGTCTTGACCTTCAGGTGCTCCAAGTCCAAGGAAGAGTGACAGATGCTTCTCAAATTATTTGGAAAGATGAGAGCCTGTGATAAGACAAAATAAGAAAAGGCTGTCAGAATGGATTGAAAAATGAAAAAGAAAAAACAATGAATTAACGAAATTGATTAATATGATATACAATTACCTCTTCTGAGTAGACATGCAAGCACATCTTCTTGGAGCAATTCAAATTTGATAGCAAGGATATCAATTTGACATACCAGCTCGAATAGAAGGTACTACATTTGCGTGCAAGGATAACATTGCACACCAGCAGATTTGGAGAGTTCAAAGAAAAGTTAAAAAACTCCTTCATGTAAAATGCTTTGTAGGTGAATGAAACTAAATTTGGTGCATCAATTTTTATGCTGTCAAGTTCCTTCATGTATTTTTGGGAAATAACCAAGTTTTTCAGGTGCTGACTTCTGATACTTTTCGTATGCAGCCATATGCACCACTTACTTATAGTCAAGCACTCGAGGGTACATTCGAAAATATAGTCTTCGAATGATCGACCATCAAATGTCAAGTATTCAGCTTCAAACAAAGAAAGACTCTTGAGGCTCATACAGGAAGCAAGGCTAATTCTGCAGTTCTTAGTGTTCCTAAAAATCAAAGACACAAGATTAATAGCTTCAATTTTGATTGTCGAATTACAATCAAGTTGGACTTCCAAAAACAGCAGACTCGGGGAAGAAACTCGAGGAGTTGACAGGGCCTTGCAGTACATTACAACCAATTTCTCAAGAGAAGAACAATTGGCCAATACATCTTCAAATGAACGATCATTCAATCCATTAACGTGTATTATGGACAAAAGCTTCAAAAACGGAAGGCATACTTGAAAAGGACCCTTCACATTTATGCAATGCAACTTTAGAACAGTCAAGGATTGTGCACTAAGTATGGCCTGAGGCAAATAGTAGTATCCTTTCGAGTTATAACTGAATTTTGTAGAAAGATCTAATTCCTTCAACTTGTTCTCAACAACAAAAAAATTTAACCACTTATCCAATTGAGGGTTGTCACCATTTTTTGATACATCGAGATTTAATCGGGTAATTGATGAATCAGCAATATAGCGCATAGCTATCTTCCGGTATTTGAAACAGTTGTTCACAAACTTATTGAAGTGTATAATATCTCGGCGACCAGCGACACTGATCCCACAAAGATTTAATGTCGGGACCGAATACCACATGCGTCTCCAACGCTTGGAAAGAAGGCTCATCCGAACTACGTCGATAACGGGAAGAAAAGCAAGGATTTGATAGATTATAGAATCTGGCAATTTCGAGATTCGGTCCACAGCAGCCCCGCACTGTGATTCTTCATCTTTTTTTCTTCCATCAAGAATTTTTAATCTTTTTACAGCCATGACACCGGATGATATTAATCTAAAGGAAATCAATCAAAAGATAAGTCAATGCAAATATAGTGGTTCAAGCTAGTGTGCAGTCACAAGTTTTTTTTTTTTTAACCTTTTATTAGAATTTTCGAATAAAAAACGTTGGTTTTTCAATTCATGAAAATCACAAAGATAGATTGGTTTTTCAAAATAATGGTATTAGGAAAAGTAGATGACTTCTTTTCTCTCCAAGAGAACCATGCACCTTGAAGAAAATTTCACCATCCAATCCCTTGTCACTAAGAAAAGAGATTTTCTTGATTTTTGAACGTTCAAATATTTTGGGTATAAATTAATCAAAGAAAAGAAGAGGAAGAAGAGGAAGAAGAAGAAGAAGTCTAAGAACAATAAAAATAAGAGAAGAAAAGGGGAAAAAAAATACCAGTTGGGGTTTTGGTCGGCTGCTGTAAGTTAGTAAAGGAGATGAAATACGATAAAGGAGATGAAAAACTATATTAGATGATGTTATTTTCAGAGCAAAAACTGTTCTTAATAAGGTTCAAGGTTTATTTTTATAATCATTATTTTGAATTCAACAAAAGTTGATCTTGGATTTAAATATTTAATTAAGTAAAGAATTTAAAAGATATATATTTAATTTTTATAATTTTCTGTTCTAGTCAAATTCGGCGTTCGTTTATAAACGCTTCGTTTTCAAAATGTATTTTTTATGTTTTCAAACTACGTCAAAATTATCTCATAAATATTTTAGAAAAGTCAAAAAATATTCCCTTAATTGATTAAATTTTGGAAATACTAAAAACGTGCCAAAGAATAAATAATTTAAATAAACGTAGAATGAACCCTTCTCTAGTCGATCAATCAATTGACCAATCTAGCGAAGGCATTAAAATGTAGTCGTAAAATAAAAAAGTTGAGGGTTTTGTTGATGATGGAATGAACAGCGTACATAAGAAAATGGACGTTTACCGTACTGGATCTTGGGCCTATTTGGAAAGGCTTTTTAAAGAGAAATTTGTGAAGAAGGTATCTTATGAACATTTTTTATTAACATGTTCTTCTTCTTTTTTTAACTTTTTAAAACTAACCTTCTTTTTTTAATAGTTTATTTTATTTTAATTTACAAATAGACTTTTTTGCCTTAGTCCAAACCACTTCCGCTCTCCTCTTTCTCTCACCTCTTGTTCTCTCTCTTCCTGTTTCAAATCAATCCCTCATGTCTTTACGCCTCTCTCTCTACCTCTCTCTCCCCCTCTACTTCCCTTCCTCTCTCTCTTCATCATATTGAAGACCAAATCTATGTCGCCAGCATTAGAGATCATCGAGATCCAACAAGTCTGACTAGTGACGTAGATCATTGTCGATCATTCTAACCATGTTGACGATAAAGAAGGTCGACATCGTCGCGGCCAATGTCGAACAACAAAGATCTCAAATCCATTTGTCTATGTATGAGAGAGGCCGTGCGATTTCCTCCATGTGATTTCTTCTCCATCAACCGCGATGCCATCATCGCAACCTCCTTCTTCGCACTTGCAGATTTCGTCGATGCTCTTGTTCACAATCAAGAATCTTAGTTCTAGGTCTTCTCAATTGGTTGAAAGGAGAGTCACCAATAGAAGAGCTGTACAAAGTGTGCCCACTAGCACTCCGATCGTGAATAGAGAATAGCAAAGAAGACTAGTTGGTTAAGACTCTTCTAGAACGTCTATCTATTCAGTGATTGCCAGTGCTCTTCGGCATATAAAGCTTAGTAAGATCTGTGATTAGTTTATGTATCTAATATGTCAAACGTGTGTTTTGGATGATTCAAAATTTTTAAAAGTTCGCTGCGTACTTGTTTTCCAACAATAAGTCCATCAGTTCCTCTTTCCTAGCTTATAATAATTCTTGTAATGACATGACATATTTTTCCTACATATTGACGACTTATGTTAATTATTAAATTGGCTGAAATTTGATAGATTGGATTTAATAAATCATGTTGACTTATCGGTTGAATTAATTTTGTGAATTAATTCAAGATAAACATGTTGAATTATTTGGATAATATTTTATTTAATATTGGATTATCTATATATGACTGTTTTAATCATATAACTTCTCTATTAGGATATTTGAATTCAAATTGAGGCTCTATCTAAGAATCCCACGTGAAATAAGATATTTTGAGATTTTCATATTATCGCTAGGTCGACTGGTCGGTAGCCAAGTTCGGTAGGCCGGTGGAGCTAGTTCGGCAGACCGATCGCATAGATCGACAGACCAATTGTGTGATAATCTTGTTACACGTTTTTTATGCCTTTTTTGTTAGAAGTTGATCTAGCTTGAATTTTAAAGCCTAATCTAATAAGGATTAACCCCATATTCGACCACTATATAAAGGAAACTATTTTCCATTATTGCTTAAATCATTTGAGAAGCATAGAGTGAGTTTTCTAGTGAAAGAAACTTTGAAACTTCCAAAGAGTTATTGTTCAACCTCTGAAATCTTAGTTCTTACTTTTCTCAAGTAGTTGGAAGGAGAGTCTTTGGAGGAATAACTATACGATGTGCAACCACTCGCATTTCAATCATGGAAAAAGAATAGCAAAAAAGGCTAGTTGGTTGAGGCTTTTCCAAACTTTCTTATCTAGTCAGGGTTTCTACAATCTTGGTATACAAAAGAGGTAGATAAGATCTATTATTAATTTATATACTTAGCATGTCAAACTTATTATTTAAAAAAGACTTTGATTTAAATATTTTAAAATTTTGCTGCATATAATTTTCCAACAATATGTTCTAGATGATTAGAGACTTTTGTTCTGGGTTCTTTTTTTTTTCAAAATTCACATGTTCGATTATGCGTTTTTTGGGATATTTACCACCAATTTCAATTTGGGCTTTCCATCTATTTTGCAAATTGTTGTTGGTTTTTATGTTCATAGGTTGATCTAATGATCTACTATGTTTGGAAGAATTATGCTGCCTTGATTGAGATTGTTATATAAAGATGATGATGTGTGTCCAATTTTAGGTTATTTGATTTATGAGATTAGATTGTGCTAATACCTTGGTTGTTATCTGTGTGATTATGCTAGTTTTAATAACCATGGAATGAGTCATGGATTTTCAGGCGGTTTATGCACATTTTGATCTTATGTTTGATAGAAACCTAAGACATCTGGGCCACTTTTTTCTCAAAATTTTAAATGAAGTGGTAGTAATTTGTTAGTTTTATATTTATTGATAGATGAGTGATAGTGTGGAACATGCTACTTGGACACCAAATAAAGAGAATTCCCTTGTTGATTTGTTACATAAGGAAACCAAAAACGGAGTGCATTCTTATACCTTAGACAACAAAAGTTGGTTAAAGATTGAGAATGAATTAGCAGCAAAGTTTGGGTAACATTACACGCTTCAGTAACTAAAGACAAAGTGGAATAGACTAAGGATTTCTACCAAAGACTTTGATAGATTAATCAGAATTGCCCGATTTGGTTGAGATCCCGAGTCTAACACTGTCATTGCTGCTGAAGATGTATGGAAAAATTACTTAGATGTAATAGTCATTCAAAACAATTTTACATATAAGAAGATAATAGCATTTGATTGTTTAGAGTTATTAATTGTTATTTGTAACAAAATAGCAGAAATATTTTGAGGCAAAAAATAGAAGAAGAAGGGCTTGGCAAAATATGATATCCTTTCAGAGATTTTTGGTGGAACAATAGCCACAGGGAAGAAGGTAATTGGCCCACACACGACTGCCAATGTTGCACGGGCAGCCAATAAGGCTGTGCAGGATGTGGAACCTAAGGAAAAGCCAGGGGACTCCGATGACATCCTGAACACCCCTTTATCTAGGCCAAACCTTTTAAAGGAGATAGTACCCATTCTAAGAAGAAAAGTACCGCCACGAGCCTTGTGGAATCTGTTCAGCGTTGGTCAAAAAGTCAGGCAATAAAAAATGAGGCTTTTGTGCAGATACATGAAGAGTTTTTCCAATACATTGCTGAGAAGAGAGCTCACAAGACTGTCACTTAGAGTTCTGTAGATGATGAAGATAGTATTGCTACCTGTATGGGGTTGTTGAATGCAATTAAGGGATTGGATGACAAAACTTATGCACTTTTAGTGAAAGAGTTTGCACTTATGAATGTGCGATCCGAGGATCGTCGTGGATTTTTCTTAGCGTCCTTTTTGTAGTTTGGTTGGTTTATGTAGGGATTCTGTAGCAGTTCGGCAGAGCCGTCTCTTTTTTTTTTTTTTTTTTTTTGATGATTTCTTTAGCTTCTAGTGAACAATTGCTTGGATTGTTATTTGATTATTTCTAGTTTGTATATTCTTGCATTAGTTCTATTTTTCATTTTTCCTCAAACTTCAAACTTGGTTTGTTTATATAGAACAATTGTTAGTTTCTATTGAGGTTTATGTTTTCTGTGTTATGTACTCCACCTGTTGAAATAAATTATTTTTAAAAAAATTAAACTTAAAAAAACGATATTGATGTCATGCACAATTAATATTATGTTTATTGATTATTAAAATAATAATTTTTTGGATTTATTCAATAATTGTAAACCCACTCTATTTTTTTAGCGTACGTTTTCCAAAATACTTACACCGAACATATTTTCACATTTTCTACTTATTCCTAAAAAAGACAAAAAGTATCAATCAAACATAATTTTAAAAACAGTTTTAGCATATTTTTTAAAATATTATTATCTTTAACTTTTTTAAAAAAAAACAAAAAATAAAATAAAAATACTACTAAATAGGCTCTATATATTGTAACTTTTTCATGGAATGCATATTTAATGTTAAAATATGCTTCCCCAAAAAAAATGTTAAAATATGCTCTTGTTTAAAAACAAAAAACTTCTATACGGTACAATTTTCTAAAAAAGATAAAAATAGTAAAAATAAAATATAACCAAAACAGAAAACCAACCATTACGAGTCGAAAACTTTGTGTCTTGTCATAAATTAACTGCGTCGATCAAAAACCAAAGGGCCCAAGTAAATAGTGATTTGGTTCTCAAAATAGGTATTGAGCCTTGGTTTGAAATTGAACCAACCAAGGCCTTTTTTTATTTTTCATACTAAAAATATATAATAATATGTGTTAGAAATTATAAACAACACAAAAAAAAAAAAAACAATGATTACTACCTGTAAATGGTTAGGTTATTTTCTCCTAAAACCAATAAAAATCGACCATGTCAGAAACTTGTTTCTTTGGATTTGAATGTTTAGATTGGGCTTGAATATCCGTTTGGTGGTATCAATATTCGAATCTCAATTTAAATTTTACTTAAGTTTTGAGTATAAAATTCAAGTTTTGCTCCCCTCCAAAATTTTCAAGATTTAAATCTAAATAATACAGTATATATTTCTTTTTTTTCCTTTTTTTTTTTAGATTTTCTCTCTCATATACTTGAAGAAAAAAATATCATAACTTTTTCGTTTGATCTCCAATTAAGAGTATTATTTTTCTTTCATTGCTTTTATAATAAAGAGGAATAAATCAAGATTCATATCGCATATTTTTTAATATCACTAATATTAACTGAATTTTCAATACTTGGCCGATGCTCGGTTGCATTTTTTAAAATATTTGGTTATTGATTGACATATACCGCTATAATAATGATTGTTTGCAAATAGTGAATAAACCTACAATAATCCTTACAAATGGGTGAAAAACACATGAAATCATAGCAATTGAAATTATAACGATATCAATGAATATTATTATTTTAAATTTTATTTTTTAGTAAGACATGAAATTACTTGTGAGTTAATGCCTTACGCGTTATAATTATAACACTGGTTATAGTTACATACTCATTATTTATTTACTTATTTATTATGAATTTAGGGGTAGAATTTAGACTACAGTAAAACCAAGTGTAAATTTACCACTAGGTTAAGCTTGCAACCGTCATACTAATATATTTTATTAGCTCATTGTTATATGAATATCTATTATAATTACTTATTCGTTTTCTTGGGAGGACATAAAATTCTTCTTTTACTTATAATTATTATTATAATTATCACATCGTCGAATGAATATTCATTTTGATTACATATTTATTAGAACAATGTTGATGGTGTTTAACACTGTACGTTAATAGAGTGAATCCTACGTAAAGCATTTGTTTAATAATGTAACCATTGTTACATAAAGCAACTAGTGGAGAAAAATCTAATAGTAGTTAAAAAGATGAGCATGATTTTATATACTATATATATAACAAGTGAGGAAAAAAAACTAATAAGATTAATTTTATAAATACCCTCGAATAATGTATTATAATTTCATATCCCTAAATTTTTTAAAATGGTTAACTTTACCCTCTCAACTATATAAATTGTTCAAAAGAGCCCTTCCTCCAAATCATGAATAATAAAGTTACACTAATTATAATTTCAATAATAACCCCGAACAATTGATCTTAAGTGAACCTGGTCATAAACTCCTCTCAATTATTTGAAAAATAGTTATTTACTTTTTCATACTATGTATTTTAAATTTATTCAAACAATATACTTTTAGTTTTCAATCTCATCAAATTTTTACCTTTAGATTAGATTTAATATACAAATTTATATTTTTGTTCTAATTAGTCTTAAATTTTGAAATAATAAATGGTTTAAAATACCCTCAAATTAAAAATAATATCTTTAAAAACTTAAAAAACTTTATACTAAAATTTTTTTTTAAAAATGTGTAAAATACTTTTAAAAATAAGTGTTTTGTGTTTTTTTTTTTTCTTCCTCTTTTTTGAAAGTTTTAGCTTTTTTCTCTTTTACTTAAAGATAATTTGATAATTTTAAAAATTAAAATCAACTATTAATTAAGATAAGGTATAAATTTGTATATTAAATCTAATCTAAATGTATATAATCTATGAGATCAAAAACCAAATATATAGTTTTTAAATTAACCTAAAACAAAACAAAAGTATAGACAAATAAATTTCCCTTTGAAAAGTCAGTGAGCAAATTCCAATCAAATGAATAAAAAGTCAGTGAGCAAATTCCAATCAAATGAATAATTGGAGGATATATATGAAATTGCACAAGTTCAGGATGTGCTTTCAAAATACGGGAGATATTAAACCATGCATGGTGTGAAAGCATTTATGAAATTAGTTTTGTATGATACTTCTCACCATTTAAAACAGCCAAGCCAAATCCTATAACAAAATTTAAAAAACTTCGATTGAACTTAAAAATTTTGCTACGGCTACAATATTGTGTAAAATGGGCTACGCTGTATCTCCCACACGTTCCCATCAAATACGAGATATTCTTATTTAAGCAGGATGTGAAAAGAAAAAAAATGAAGAGAAAGGCTAATGAGAGTACTGACTGGACAAGTTATAAAAAAAAAATAAAAAAAAAAGATTAAGAATATCATCAAGCAAAACCATCATCATCTAAAATTAGAAAAACAAACCAAGAATAAGAATACTTATTGAAGCTAAAACCCTTTACAATCAGTTGTTTCTTTAACACAAAATTGATATTCACCACGCGTTACTCATTTTTTCTTGCAAGCTTCTTATGTTCCATGAAATGGTGCAGAAGGGCGCATAGGCCAGCCGAGGAGCGGAGGCGATCCCGGGGGGGTCACATCCCGACTGGGAGAGAAGAGACTCAATTCCACAAAGTTCCCCCTTGAAGAGCCTTCCTTCTCCAAAGTTCGAAAAGAAATTGAACCCCGCTTTGTGGATGTATCAGAATTCCCGCCAGGACTAATTGCGGCACTTTCTTCAACATGGCTTTGGTTAGCAATAAGGGAAATTGTGTCATTTTGATCATCACTAATAGTTCTCCTAGCCTCCAGATCCTGTAAACTTCCCAGAGCTAAAGAATCTGCAACTGGGTAGTAAACAAGCATGCATATACACACCCCCGCACAGCATAGAAGAGCAAGAAAAGCCGAGAAAGAAAGAGCTTCAAACTGCAGATGCTCTGGTTCAAATAAAACAGAGAAACCAAGTAGGAGAACTCTCAACGGAAAGAAACTTGAAACGGATATTATCAATGTGTAAACTCTCTTCTGCAGACCTTTATTGATCACCAATTTCAAAATCCGCCTTCCAAGCCAAAACAAGTAGAAAATTAGGACAGTAGCGAAAATCCCATGAAGGATGGTGTTCGTTAAAGGGTAAGTGCAGAGAGCACTATCATTAGTCTTTCTCGTTGTTCTTGTAAAGTAACGCGGCATTGTATGTAAACTCTCATTCTTGCTCAACTGGGGTCCAATTAAAATAAGAAACAGCTGGAAAACAAACAGCGGGAGGCAGTAGAGAAAAACACAAGCTGCCGTTTTCCCATTCCATGTTCGGCTTAGAATTCCTGATTCCAACTTCTGTAGAGGTGCACGCAGGAGGAATACCATAGTTAGGAAGAGGCAAGGTTCTGCAAATCCTAGGTTCGACACAATGTAGCATTTGCAGACAGTTTCCTGCCATTTCAAGTTAAGGTTCAACAACCTTCCCTCACGTCTTAACCAAGTTAATCGAATGATTTCACCAAAACCCCACCAGATTGCAAACAAGATGAAAGTGATCCTGATGATCCAAGGACCACTAAAGTAATTGAGTTGAATAAAACCTTGTCTACGAATACGAGAGCGGAAGTAAAATGTGTAGACGATGCAAAGTAGACCTAGAAGAACTAAGAGAGAAACTAGACATATTGTCAACACACCGAATGCGTCGGCAGCAGATCTCGTCAGGGGCATTACCCGAAGCACAGATTCCACGCATGCTCTCTGCCAGCATGGATACAAAAGGTCCTCTTGTAGCCCAAATGATTCCTGGCCAGAATCAAGAAGAGTTGCAGAGGAAGACTCCTTTATAATACCAGAAGATGCTCATTGAACCCAGATTAACAATCTGTCACTCAGGCTTCCATTTCGGTAACATTCTAGGAGCGACCATGTGCACAAATTCTTTTAACTATGGCTCTGCTAGATTATGTGGTCCAAACACCTGATGCAGGTTTGAGAAAACATAAGCAATTGATGATTAGAGGGACACTTACATACTATGCGTGACATATTGTGGATCATAACAGATCAACATGTGTTGAGTATTAGAGCAGAACAGATCTAACTATCGTTCTTTTTCATTAAGAAAAAGATGTTCCCGGTACACAAAAAGCCAACATAGGCAACATCCACAAATTTGTTAAGATGTGAACGTACAAACAAACAATATAGAAACCTGAAAAAAAAATTGTGAAGTTTCATGTAAATTACATTCAATGAAAAGACAGAGAACTTGATTAATCATGAGTTCAGGACAACCACATTCCATCAAATCTTAAAACAGATGGTCCAACTTCACCAAGCATCTACAACAAGCAAGCACTCAAAAGCATCATCACGGAACTTAATAATACTTACAAAAGGGACCAAAGGCTATAGACCACATTACAACAGACACACGCGCGCACGCACACACACACACACACACACACACACGGAGATAAAGAGAGCAAGAAAGAAAAGAAAAAAATAAGAGCTAAGGAAACAACACAAAATGAAGCTAACAACCGACCACCTGATGAACAAACTTAAAAAATATGCCTTGCCTGATAAAAATACATCAAAAGAAAAATATACCTTGTCTAAAAATATCTCTCACATTTCTCCAACATTTCAATAAAATAAATCACAAAAAGAAGCATTTTTTAAAATTTGTTCCAAATCGACTTGGGGCAATAATATATTAAAATTTTGGAAAGCAAACAAGCAAAGTCACCAAAAGACCTGTAGTTCACAAACAACAATGCAATGCATCCACCCAAGTACCAATGTTTTAAAAAAAATCTCAAAATTAAAAGTATCTGATAGACAGAACTGGGGGAAAATACACCAACCAAACACAGAATTCAATAGCATTGCACAAACACTGACTACATTCTTCTTGCATGCACAATGCCTTAAACACTTTCCAAACGACAAAAACACCAAATTTACATTTGTGTTATTATTGAGGAAAATAAGTTTCTCCACCTACTTGATTTTCCAAAGCACCCAATTGAAACTGCATATAAAATACTAGAAAGTGTTCTAAAAGAAACTTTGTTCAACACAGTATAATTTTCTTAACTAGTATTGTGCAATAGGATACAACGAACTTCTCTCCTTACTGAAACAATGAGGTTTTATACCCCTTCTCAGACAAAATTTTTTTCCCACAAAAAAAAGACAAATAAATGATAACCTCATTTGAGCCAAAAAAATAGCCTCAAATCCCCTGATTTCCACAACGAGATTCGTAAAACAAGTCCATTTAAAATTAACATTACACCAACAAAAAATCAAAAATTTTCCACTAATCAATGCCACAAATCTAAAACATACAGATTAAACAAACATCAATTACAACGAAACGCATTAGAAGAGAAAAACAAACGAAGAGCAAAAATTGAAAACTTGGTGGCGAAAACTGGACCGAATCGAGCGAAAAGAAGATCAATCGAGCACTTACGGAGGCGATAATCTTGATCTGATGAGGTCCGACCCGGAATCCGACAATAACAAGAAGAGATCAGGAAACCCTAGCGAGTCCAGACAGGCAGACCGAGAGAACGGAGAGAGAGAGAGAGAGAGAGAGAGGGGGGGAGACAGAGAGGAGAGAGACGGGGGGAGGGGACGTAGTTAGGGGAATAGGTGAGTGGAACTTTGTTGGTGACAGGCTGTCTCCAGCTGTGTGCGCCGAGGCAATAGCTTCGGAAACTGAAACAGCTTGGCTCGGAGTCTGTCCGAGTCTACGTGGCAGCGTCGTGGCGGCGTTCTCTTGTGATTTTACCATTTTGCGTCGCTTTTTCCTCTCCTTTTTGCATCTTGGGGGTTGTTTGGCCCTACGTTTGAAAGATTCGCCAACCAGGTAAAGGTATGACCATTTTTTTTTTTTTTTAAGTAAATCAATGGGTCTTTCTACGGCAGGACTTCAAATCGGGTTTGTATTGCTGATGTGTTTTTTTGTTTTGTTTTTTTTGTGGTTGTGTTTCTAATGGGTTTTTGTACGGCATGAGTTCAATGTGTTTTTTTTTTCTTACGGCACGTATTAGCTTACTCCGCATTGGTCCGGCCCGATAGGGATCTTGGCTCAACCATGTCATCGATCTTGGATTGTTGGTTCAATCCGATAGCAATCCCAGCCTGTTGGCTTCCTTACAAGGATCCAACTCTATCACATTGTCAATTTTGTCACTCAAGTTGACCCTAATGACGGCCTCAAAATATTGGCTCAAATCTTATCAAAATAAAAATAAAAATAAATAAATAAAGTATGGATGATATATAGCTTTTGATACAAAATTGACAGTTAAAAACAAAGCCTTATCAATAGTGCATTTTTCAAGTACTATGAAGAAATATCTTTAATAAATATAGAAATAAATATTTTGGCATGTATTTCTTTTTTTCTTTTAAGTTGTTTTTCTGCAAAATAAAATAATAAATTAAATATTTGCAACCAAGTAAGTTCAATTATTAAACTTGTACAAAAATATAATGGTTTAAAACTATAATCTATAGATAAGATTTTTATAATTTATTATAGTCTCGTAGAATTATAGAATTAAAAAAATCCAGAGATTATTTGGGTTCCTTTTTTATTTTTATTTTTGCTTTTTCAAAACTTTTTCCTTATTTTGCAAACCTAACTTTGGATTTTGTTTGTTATTTGGGGGTTGTTTAATATTATTTTTAAAATAGGTGAAAATATTTTATTTTAAAAAATGAAAATTTTTTAGGAATTATAGTAAAAGTGTTATTAAAATTTTTGCTTTAAAAAACGTAAGAAAACATTTTGTAAAATTCTAAAAATGATACTAAATGGGGCCTTGGTTTTCAGCTTGTTTTCTCTTTTTTGCTAGGTCGTTTCCGCCATAAGATGTGAACAAAACATCCGTCGAAGAGAAAAGGGAAAGAAATAAGTCTTAAATATCCAATCAATTTTTTCCAACTTTGTTTTTCTAAAAGAAATTGGAACGTTGTTGTGTAATTGAAGAGTAATATTTTCTTTTTTCTAAAAAAAAGTATGTGAACACGATAAAAATATTTAAATTTGTGCCTCGTGATTCCTCAAACATACAGAGAGAAATATATTGAAGGAAGTGATTTCCGTGATTAATGCCATATGAATAATCTTTTTGCATCTTCCCTTTCTTTTTTTTTCTTTTTTTTTACAATGAAAGGCCTTAAATCATCATGTGTCTCAGAAAATAAAGGAATTTTCTTTGTGAAGTTTAACAAAGAGATGGGAAGATCCTAATTTTTGACAACCATGGGCTTAATAGCCCATAAAAGAAAATAGGATTGAGGCAACTGGTCTATTTTTAGGGAATAAAACTTAAAAAAAATTATAATACGTGACCAAATTATTATTATGAGATTAAAATCTAACATAATATTAAAATATATTAAAAATGTTCTTAATGACATAATAATTATCTTAATAATATTACATATTGTATTATATAATTACATAGTAATAATTTTAATAATATAATTTTGAAACATTTGTAAATTTTTTACAAACTAAAGTTATATTTTAATTTAATAAACATAATTGGGTCAGTTATCTCGTTAACCCTAAAAATTAATGGATATGGGTCAAGGATCATTGGTCTGATTTTACCTGTAAATTTGAAATACTCCAACTCTTTCTTTTTTGGAATTTGTCGTTGCTGTCATTTGGGACGAAGCTTGTCGTTGCAAGGTCTGTTGTTGAATCACAAACTCCACACATTGCGATCTTCATAGAGATCACTATATCGCTCTCTTTCTTTTTTTGAATTTTCCATCACTGTCATTTAGGACAAAGCTTATCACTGCAAGGTCTGCTGTTGAATCACAAGCTCCACACATCGCAATCTTTATAGAGATCACTACCTCGATCTCCATTTGTGTTATTGTATACTTTGGCCAAGTCGTCTTCTCCAAGGAATGCTACCTCTGGTAGGTGGCGGCGACAAGTTCCTTAGTTTAGGTTAAGGTTTTTAATAAAACAAGACTAATGATTTTAATAAAACATTCAAGTTTTTTTGCCCAATTTAGGGAAATTGGATTTTCGATTGCGGTTTCTTTTTCAATTTTGGGATGTAAGATCTAGATTTTTCATCGTAGACTTCTTTTTCAATTTTGGGATGTAAGATCTAGATTTTTCATCATAGACTTTTTTTTAAGGAAAAAATAATTTTAAGAAGGAAAAAATAATTTTAAGAAAATTACATGTTATGCCATACTTTTAAAACCACTTTTATTCATGTCACATTTATAAAAGTATTTATGCCACATTAATGCTCATATTACATATTTAAGTTATGTTCTACTTAAACATGTATGACATTCATTAAAAAATTTCAAAATATTATATTTATGAAAATTTCCTAACAATTTTTTAGAAAAAATAATACTACATTGTCAAATTATTATAGTGAAATTGAAATTTAGTACAATTTTTAGAATATTTTTAAAATAACCTTAATGACATAATAACTACCGTTATGTTGTCGTATTTTATATCATATAATTATAAATTATATGGTAATTATTTTAATGGTATCATTTCTAGTCATATATAAAATATGCACAAACCCAAACCATATTTTAATTTAAAGATTTTTCATAAATATTATCTTTTGAAATTTATTTTTATAAATACCATGCATATAAAAAAACTTATTAGGCCACAAAAAAAAAAATATTACGATAGATGAAAGAGAAAGAGGAAGAAAGGTTTGAGAGGGTGTTAGAATTTATCTATTTATATTGGTTGAGAGAAAAAGATTTAAAAAACTCATATTAATTATTTCAAAAAGTAATATGAGTAATAGTATGATTTTTTTAAGTGTAGTATAAATAAGAGCAATACTATTTAATTTTATAGGGTTATAATACCATTATTAACAAAACAATAGGACTTGGTCTAAAAAGTACAATACATAGTAAACTAAGGCTTACGATTTTATGAATAGTAGGGTTTTGATCCCTATGGGGATTAAAAAGAATTTTTTTATAAATAAACATAAATTTTTTAAGTATGACATAATATGTAATTTCTCTTTTAATTCCACGAACATAATTAGGCCGTTTGTCTAATAGTATTAAAATAATATTGGACAAGTTTTTATCAGTTAAGTATTTAATAAGTAATATTAGGTAATAGATTTAGTAGATAATATAATTACTTGGTAAATGCTAGATAAATGATCGATAAATATTGCATTTAGCAAGTCTATAAATTAATAGCTTAAAAAGAGTAAATAAATAGACAAATAATGTATTTATCAAGAAGTAAATTGTTAAATACTCTATTTATTAAGCGTAAATTGCCAAATAATTTCTTTATTATCTAAATAAATTAATAAATACTAATAAAATATTAACTAAGCAAAATTAAATGCATAAATTAGTAAATCAAATAGACTAAGTAAACAAATTGAGAAATAGTAATGAACAATGTATTATGGTAAAACTTTGATAAAATATTATATTTATTAGAAAATTACAACTTAAACCCCAATAAAAGACCCTAGCCTCCAATCCCCTGGCTCCCACTGCCGCCTCCTTCCTTGACCTCATTCCCCCCATAACCATTGCAATAAGTGAGCAACAATAACAATTTGATGTGAAGAAGAAGATGGTAATGTGTGACGAAATTTGTTTCCGATTGTCGTGATTCTTTAAAGCACCGAGACAAGAAAATGCAGACTAATCTCGTGATGTCGTGACAACGCTTATGACTATCTTTTGATGACCACTTGTTGGTGACCGTTATAATCTGATGTGAAGTAGACGACAGGGGCATAATAGGAGTTTCATTAAAAAAAATTCTACTCCAGTTATTCTCTATATTAAATTTGTGAATTTGATTCTTTTGTCGTAATAATTCCTGTAAAGAGAGAGAGAGAGAGAGAGAGAGAAAGAGAGACAAAACCCCGAAAAATTAAAAGGACTACAGAGCAATATAAACGAAAGGGAGAGGAAATACAACAAAAAGAATGTGTGGATGGATTTCTATTAAATTCTCGTTCAATTCACCTTTTTTAGAATAGTAAATTGCGCTGCTACACGTTAAACTCTTTGTTTTTTTGCATAATGAACTTGAATTTTCAATCATGATAAAATACACCCTAAATTTTAAAGTCACATTAGCAATTTTAGGTCCAATAGCTAACAAGCGTTGAAAAAAGTGGATAATTTTAATCACGAGATTTATGGTTGAGTTTTTTTAAGGATAGAGCTCGTTATTTTAATTAAGCAAAAAAAGAATTAAAGCTTAACACGTGAAAAAAACATTTAACGGAAATTAAAAGTGGCTATTAGACCTTAATTGATAATGATTCCAAAGTTCAAGATGTACTGTGCTAAGATTGAAAGTTCAATGTGCATTATACAAAAATAAATAGTTTCGGATGTAACAATATAATTTACTCTTCGTAGAAATGTGTGTTTATGCAAATAATGTTGTCATCAAGAATTTTTGCCTTCTTCCATCTCTCCTCCTACCCAATCTCCCCTCTCGCCATACTCCTTGGTCACCTCCCGTAATGCACACCATATTTGAGCTTTGCATCTTGTTTTATATATTAATTACTGCATATTAAATGCCCCTACATGATTTATAAAACAAAGATTTTCTTTTGTAATCCCATTGGATTATGTAAACTTCTGAATTCTTTGATAGAATTTTTGAATTCTACAAAGCGTTTTTTTAAATCATTATGGTGCTTGTGTGTGTTGCTTTTGTTTTTTGTATTATTTTTAAATGTATCGGTAGGCTACCATGAGTAGCTTCATGGAGTCTTACTCATTGCTGAAGTCACTACTTATGCTTCAAATTTTGTTGTCGTTAAATTGCTACATCGCCCCCTTAAAATTATTGATAGTTGCGATTTGCCCCATGATATTTAAAATTTGACAATTTGCGTCTTACATTTATAAAATTTGACAATTTGCGTCTTACATTTATAAATGTATAGTAAACCACCTTAGTTAATAACTGATGAAATTGTAAAAATTTATATTTTTTATGGCTAAATATCATTATTTTACATTAGCATTTCTCATTAAATTCTTTAATTAATAATATTTTTGTGTCTTAATATGTAAATGTGTCTAATTAATAGTAATGTAATATTTTGTTTGTAAAATAATTAATTTTAGTATGTTTTAGAAAAAAAATAAAGCCAAACTGTGCAAAAAAGAGCAAAAAAGACCTCCAACGCACAAGGAATCAAAAAGAAATTAAAAGGTCAAAAGAAGGATGCGTGGCAGCTTCTGGGCTGTCCAATATTGCCTCCAAACCCATCCCAGCCGTCCATGTCCCTGTCGCGTGTCAGGGGAATCTTCAGAATTACTTAGATCGCGTGCGATTGTTCCCACCTGTACGCGTTTTAATTGCTGTCCGATAAGAGTACGTTGACTAATCCAACAGTTTGAGGCGCGAGTTTACTTCTCTCTCTGAGGACTTTAATTTGTGCCGCAGCTTCAGTTTTCGATCAGCGATTCGAGGCCTGAGACACGTATGTCTCGTATTGGTGTGTCACTAGATCGCAAAGTAAAACACGCACAGTGAAGAATGTTGAAATGCAGAGAAGAAAGAAAAAAAATCAGTCAGCAACACTGATTCCTTTGGCGGAAAAAGAAGAGAAGAAAAAAAAGAAAAGAAAATAATAAAAAATAAATAAATAATTCCTAAAATGGACAAATAGTATCCATTTTCCCTATATAAACCCCCTAATAATCATTCACGGCCATTTGGTCTCAAATTCCTCCTTGCTTCAGTTTTTCAACTGCTTAGTCTTTGACTCAACAATATCCTTGTTAAGAGGAGACGTTGTTAGGACACTCTCTTGACCCCATTTTTAATATTAAAATAATATCTAAATTAGTATAAAGAGTTTGATGAGGTAGAGAGATGATTTTATATATACAGTACTATAGTATTTCTTTTTAGTCTATATTTACTTTGTAATGTTTATATTTTTATGAAATAAATTATATTTTCTATGTTTTTAATAATTATTGTTAATGTTATTATGCTATCTAATTCTTGTTAAATTCAGTAATGTTTTCTTTATGTAATTTAATTGTGTTTCATAATTAATATTAATAATGCTGAAACCATGCATATTTATTAAGTTGAGTTTCGCTGCATTATAAATATAAACTAGTATAGTAAATGCTTAGTAATGCTTGATATATTATCAACAAAGGATGGCATAGTATATTTTTAGACGATTTAATAAGTCGAGGTTTTACCAAAATTAACGTAAAAATTATATTTTCTTAGAATTATGTTAATTATAATTGTAGTGATAACAGTTATTATTTTCATAGTTAGTGTACCAAATCATTAGGGAGAGATGATTATTTTCTACTTTTTATAAGAAAACCCTTACTGTATTATAGCTTGCTATATTGTTACTTTATGTTTGTAACACCCGTATTTTAACGGGTATGATTTTTATAATATTTAATGAATAAAATGTGACAATTTAAAATTTTTAGCATTTAAAATTACCAAGTTTGTCTAGGTTGTTTTAATTTTTTTAAAAAAAATGTCATTTTAGTATTTTCTTACCAAGTCTCCGTAGGAAACATTCAAAACTTACCAATACCCACTTATATCAATCTTGTCCCCCTAAATTAATGCTCAATTATGTAGCATTCTTCTCATTTTGCTAAAAGTCTCCGAAGGAGACATGAAATCAATTCACCCCAACTACTAGGAGACATGATGATATTTTCTTTTAATACTTCTTTGTTTCTTCTCACAACTTTCCCTGTAAACTTCCCCTTCTTCCCAATTATTTTGATATCTTTTTATTTAGCCATCACCACCTTCTTCTCTAGTTTCTCATTCTCTCCCTTTCTCACTTCAATTTCTAACTAAAAACACAGAGCATAAAGCTCTCTTTGTAACCAAGGCAGCTATAATTCCCAGCCATATTTTGTAACGCCCGTCTAATTTGATGTAACGGATAATGTTATGTTAATGACGACGTTAATGTTATATTAATGATGATGTTAAATGTTATACTCATGATAAGTGCTATGATATATGATAAATGGTGCTAACCATTTTATTTTAAGTGTTATGACAGGTGACGCTCGCGTGGAATTGATGTGCTTAAATGTTCATGTCATTTATGTAATGTGTTTAATTATATTTTATTGTTAATTAAATGTTATGAATGATTTTTGAGTGTTAAGGCAGTTCGACAGGCCGGACAATTCAGTTCGACAGGCCGAAATAATGTCCTCAGAACGGCAAGCCGATGGTATATCATCGGTAGGCCGGACTTCTGAGATCGGCAGGCCGAACTTCTGAGATCGACAGGCCGATGACAGCTGACAAGTAGTCAGCAGAAATTTCACAAAATTTGTGATAAGGTAGAATTTATTTAAGGATGATTTGTTCTGGATAAATAACATAATTATGGTATGATTTCTTTAATTTTGGTAATAAAACATTTGACTTTTCAATTATTTGAATTAATGGATAAGTTTTTCCCGTTTTACAAAGGTAATTTATGGTAACCGTTACAAAGTTGATGACCTTCCCTTTTTGC
>CAMOHE010053817.1:0-25061 GCA_946598075.1 Artocarpus hirsutus
GGGGGGGGGGGGGGGGGGGGGGGGGGGGGGGGGGGGGGGGGGGGGGGGGGGGGGGGGGGGGGGGGGGGGGGGGGGGGGGGGGGGGGGGGGGGGGGGGGGGGGGGGGGGGGGGGGGGGGGGGGGGGGGGGGGGGGGGGGGGGGGGGGGGGGGAGGTAGGGGGCGGGGGAGCTCGGGGGAGTTAGGGGAGGCAAGGGGGGCGGGGGGAGGTGAGGGGGGGCGGGGGAGCTTGGGTGGGCTAGGGGAGGTGAGGGGGGGCGGGGGGGAGGGGAAGAAAGAGAGAGAGGGAGGGGGAAGAGGGGAGAGAGAGAGAGGGGGAACTTATCAGAGATGGGACGGCGCCGTGGAGATGGTGGCTGTAGAGGGAGTTCTTAATGGGTGTGGGTGTTTTTATAGAGAGAGAGAGAAAGAGGGATTTGAGATAGAGAGTGAGGAATGGGTTTTTAGAGAGAGAGAGAGGGATTTGAGATAGAGAGTGAGGAATGTGCGCGCAATATAAATGGATGTGGGTGGTGCGGATTTTAAAAATTTGAAAATTGGAGGAATCTACCACGACAGTTTCTACCATAAACCATCATGTAAGGTTACCTACCACGACGGTTTCTGCAAAAAACCATCGTGGTAGCTTCTTTTTTTAGCTCTATGAGTACTTTGTATTTTTGTGCAATTTGTCTTGCAGAAAAAAAAAAATTTGTAATACGTATTGACGAACCAATGAAAAAAAGGTTAAAAGATGAGCATCAATAATTTGTATATATGTCAATTTACGTGTAACATTTTTGTGCAATTTAATTACTGCATTTTTCAATATAATGGCAATTTCTGTATATTGATCATCTATAGTTAAATTTGCAGAAATTGCCATAATATTGAAAAATGTTACATGTAATTAAATTGACATATATACAATTATTGACGCTCATCTTTTAACCTTTTTTTTCATTGGTTCGTCAATACGTATCCATTCCACTTCTTCACGAAGCAAGTGCAAAACATCATCTTCAAAATTATCTATCTCATCAACCAATGGCAATCCCTTTGTGAATGACGGGATGTCCACGCAATCTTCATCAATTCCTTCACCATCGATAACTATTCTTGGCTTTGTCGGGACGACTAGAGACAACTCCATGTCTTGGGGATCAGTAGTGTAAAAAACTTGGATTGCTTATGATGCCATAATGAATGGATCATTCCTATATCCCAATCTTCTAAAGTCAACTACTGTGATGCCGTCATAGTCGTTCTTAACATAGTTATTGTTGGCCCACTTGCACTTAAAAAGTGCTATGCGTAACCCCCCATAATCAAGTTCCCAAATATCTTCAATGAAACCAAAGTAGTTCATGGTTCCATATATCAGATTCTTGTCCTTGGCGGAGGCAATATGCATAGCCTTTGTATTGAGAGTGACATTGCTATTTTGCACCGGATGCTTCTCATCCTTTTTGCGAGTGTAGAAAGTGTAACCATTTATGGAATATGACGTATACCTTGTAACTACCGATGACGGACCTCTAGCTAGGTTCTTTAACTCCTGTAGCATGCCTCCATCTTGTGATGTGGACCACTTGCCATAGATGTATGCTCTAATCCACAACCGAAAGGTTCTGTTGTGTTCATCTTGCAACCACTTCTCATTTCTTCCTCTTTTTGGGAATGTTTGTTTTTAATTCGTTCATGTGCACCTCAATGAAAGGCTCCACTTCATTAGTATTGTGCAAGACATAAAGACAAGCTTGCTCCCACTCCTCTCGACTTGCCGAAGAAGGATTGCCCATAGATAGTCCCCTAGCGTCAATGTTTATAGTCTTTGGTACCCCAATTATGTCCGCATTAGACAGGTACTCGGAGCAAAATTTAACTGATTTCTCAGCTATGTAACTTTCTACAATACATCCCTCTGGCCTATTTCGATTCTTCACATAGCCCTTCAAAACCTTCATATATCTTTCAAATGGGTACATCCATCTAAAATACACCGGTCCGCATAACTTAACTTCACATACTAAGTGCACCGTTAAATGAATCATGATGTCAAAAAATGCCGGTGGGAAATACTTTTCAAGCATACATAAGGTTTGCACCAACTTCGATTGCAGTGAATCTAGCACAAGTGGATCAATGACCTTCATGCATATTGAATTAAATAACGAGCACAACTTAGAAATTACAAATCTTACATCCTTTGTTAAAATTCCCCGCAAAGCAAGTGATAGTAATTGCTGCATCAACATATGACAATCGTGTGATTTCATGCCAATAAGTTTCAAATCCTTCACCAACACCAACTTTTTGAAGTTTGAAGAATACCCGTCCAGCACTTTTAATGAAGCAAGCCATTCATAGAGCTTTCTCTTTTCTTCTCTGGATAATGTGTGCTTTGCCAGAGGTAAGTATGTCCAGTTCCCTCTTCTCTCGGGAAACAAATTAGGCCTAATCTCCATTTTCATGAGATCCAACTGAGCTTTTTCACCATCCTTAGTCTTCCCTGGAATGTCAAGCAATGTGCCAACAATGGATTCACAAATGTTCTTCTCAATATGCATAACATCCAAGCAATGATGAACAAAAAGTGTCTTCTAATAAGGAAGTTCAAAGAAGATTGATCTTTTTTTCCATGGTCCATCATTTTGCATCTCCTCCTTACCTCGCTTTCTCTTACCGAATACGACTCTTATATGTTGTACCATTTTAAATATTTGTTCACCCGTCAAAGGGCGCGGAGGGTCTCTTTATTCGCTATTGCCATCAAAGGCTTTCTTTTGTTTGCAGTAGCGATGATCTCTTGGCAACCATCTTCTATGACCAAGAAAAATAGTTTTCTTTCCATTTTCAACCGTTTGTGAGACATTTCCGTCATACAAAGAGGACAACCAATACAACTCTTCACCGAATAACCCGATAAATTGCCATATGTGGGGAAGTCGTTAATAGTCCATATCAACATCACCTGGAGTGTGAATGTCTCTTTTCGGTAAGCATCTCTAACTTCAACTCCCATTTCCCACAACATTTTTAGATCATTGATTAACGGTCCCAAGTATACGTCAATGTCAATGCCTGGTTGGTAAAGACCCGAAATCAATAAAGACAACATTAAAAACTTTCGCTTCATGCACATCTTCGGAGGGAGATTATAGTTAATAAGTATTACGGGCCAAGTGCTATGCCTACTACTCATGTTACCATGTGGGTTCATTCCATCAGTCGACAAAGCGAAATGTATGTTTCTTGGATCCGCATTAAAGTAGGGATGATCGGCTTCGAAAGTCTTCCATTGTGGTGAATCCATCAGGTGTCTAAGCATACCATCATCCACCCGTTTGTCATGATGCCATGTCAAATTCTTGGCATGTTTTGGGTTTCTGAATAAACGCCTCAAACGTGGTACCGGTGGAATGTACCATAACACTTTCTTTAGCACTCCATTCTTGCCGTCTTTTGGCTCCTTTCCTTTCTTCCACCTTGCTTGTTCAAACTGGACAATAATTCTCGTCCTTTTACTCATGCCTATAGAGAATACAATCATTTTCACATGCATGAATTTTCTCATAATCCATTCCCAAAGTGCTCAAAGTCTTCTTAGCCTCATACATACTAGTTGGTAATTTATTACCCTCTAGCAGAAGCCTTCGTAAAAATTCTAACATCTTTGTGAAACTAGAATTTGACCAGCCACCCGACGCTTTCAAATTCCACAATCCAACTAATGCAGAGAATTTAGTGAAATTAGTACACCCCTCATACACTGGTGTTTCTGCATCATTCATCATTGTCTCAAATAAATCCGGACAGTGCACAAAGTGTTTTTCTAAATCATTGACCATGTCAACCATATTGTCTTCATCCTCCATATTATCCTCCACAATAGATTGCTTTTCTTTATTTAGTAAAGTTGGATTGAAATTAGACTCGCCATGAAAATGCCACGTTTGATAACTACTTATGATTCCATTTCGAAATAAATGTCCTCTAACAATTGTAATTGGATGCAATCTATGGTTTCCACATTGAACACAAGGACATCGAATTTTATCACCATTTGCATGACTTTTGGCAAAATCCAAGAACTCATCCACACCATTCACATACCCTTTAGACAATCGAAAATCCCACATCCATATCCCACATCCATTTCCTATCCATTTTGTAATTCCTAAATCAAAATAATAAATACCAAATATTCAATTAAAATTAATTTCACAATTTATATATATATACCCACGCCTACATATATTAATTAATCATAAAAAAAACATCACCCATCATAAAAAAACAAGTTACATCTTCACATTATAAAATGAAGAAATCATACGTACCCATTATCCACAATACAAACTTCACGGAATAAACAACAAAATCAACAACTATTTATCAATTTTGGATTAATTATACATCACAATCAACAACTATTTCTCACTTTCTACAAAAAAACTTACAAATTGGGCTGAGATTAAGGAGTGTGGAGGCGAAGAGAGATGGTGGCGGCTGATTCGGAAGAGCCTGTGTTTGTATTTGTAAACTGTGTGTTTCTAAAATGTGTCTGAATGTCGAGGTGGAAAGGGGTTTTAAGAAAGCTACCACGATGGTTTTTTGAAAAAACCGTCATGGAAGATACCATGACGGTTTCTCAAAAAACCGTCATGGTATACTCTGAATACCACGACGGTTTTTGGAGAAAACCGTCGTGGTATCTATAGATACCACGACGGTTTCTCTGGAAAACCGTCGTGGTATCTTCGAGATTCTACAACGGTTTTCCAGAGAAACCGTCATGGTATCTTCTATATTCCATGACGGTTTTTTCAAAAAATCATCGTGGTATCTTCACTCCATTCCATGACGATCTTCGTTTTCACGGGCGTAACTTGCCACGTATTTTTGACCTTACCACGACGGTTTTTATGAAACGGTCGTGAAATAAAGGTCGTGTAATCAATAATTTATTGTAGTGAGAAGTAAAATCAACAACAATCATGAACAACAAACTCTTAGAGAAAATAAATTCTTTGAAAGAAAATATATTGGTATTCAAATATTCATTATCTTGGCGACACTTATAGTCAAAGCAAAGGAAAATTAGTTCATAACTGAAAACATAAAGATCATCTTAAGCATAATGTTCATGTTCAATTACAAAACTAAATCAAAAGATTATGAGATCTTAAAAAATAAGGAAAAAATAATCTAATTTTTCTTATTGAATGACTAGAAATCTAGAGTATAAATACGTGTTTAGGCCAACACACCAAAAATATTCTTATAATGAACTGGTAAATATTATTCTACCAAATCTTATTGTGAGAAAAATTAAATAGCTAAATAAGGTAAGTAACCAACGTAATTCTTAGAGTCTAGAACTAACTTTATCTGAAATTTTTAAACTCCCCCTTAAGCAGAGTTGTATATGCTAATCATGTCTAGCTTGTTGATTAGAACATTGAACTTAGTCCTAGTCAAAGCTGACATGGATCTTCAGTCTACAATATCTTTGGCCCAGTCAGCATCCAAGTAGAGTTCAATTTCTTTGCCTTGAGATTTCTTGTAGGACAAACCCTTTCACGGTGTCATCTTAAGGTACCTCAGAATTTTGTTTATAGCCTCTATATGTTCTTATGTTGGAAAATTCATGTAAGAGATAGATCAAATTCCCCACAAGTTGTTGATATCTCCCCCCTGTCAACTGGTGCAATATCCTTGATAGTACCAATTTTTCTTTGTTGAATCCATGGGAGTATCTGTAGGTTTACGTCCAAGCATTCCTGTTTAATAGATCTAGGATGTATTTGTGTTAAGACATAAAAAATTCGTGTTGTGATTGAGCTACTTCCATGTCAAGAAAGTACTTTAAATATCCTAGGTCCTTTACTTAGAACTCTTTTTCTAGGAACCTTTTTAATCTGTTTATCTCCTCTTTGAAGTCACCTATCAATATAATGTCATCTACATACACAATCAAGATTGTTCTCTTACCTTCAAGTGAACTTTTGATAATCAGAGTGTGATCCCTTTGACACTGGGTATATCTATAGATTTGGTGAACCTGCCAAACTAAGCTCGAGGGGACTATTTAAATCTAGTCTACAAATCTTATTTACACCAATTTGATCCTCAAAACCTGGTGAGACTTTCATGTACACTTCCTTCTCTAAATCTCTATTGAGAAATACATTCTTGATATCAAGCTGGTAGAGAGGCCAATCCAAGTAGGCTATCAATGAGAGAAGATCTCGAATTGTATTAAGTTTGGCAACCGGAGCAAAAAGTCTCCTATAGTCAATCCCATAAGATGAAATGTAACCCTTAGCAATTAAATGCAACCCTTAGCAACCATTCTAGTCTTGAACCTATCCACCCTTCCATCTACCTTGTGTTTAATGGTGAAAATACATTTGCACCCAATCGGTCCTTTTCTTACTGGGAGTTCTAAGACTTCCTAGGTTCCATTCTTTTCTAAGGCTCAAATTTCTTCTAATAGAGCTTTCATCCATTATGGAACTTTGAGTCCCTCTTGTATATTGTTTGGAATTTGTATTGTATCAGGGAAGTAACGAATGCTCGAAATGCAAGGGATAATCCTTTATATGAAATGAAATTACATATTGGCTGTTTAGTACATGATTTCACTCCTTTTCTTAATGCAATGGACCAATGGAAGTCTTCATTATCTAAATTCTTAGAAAGATTCTCACTTGAGAGAATTTCATTTGATCTTGGGCTCAGATTGGGGTCTTGGACATGCTTCAAACGTGTTGATTGCTCTACGTCCTAGCAACTTTGTATAGGTTTTGTAGGCTGAAGTGGTGAAAATAAAGAAGTTTCTGAGTTGGGGTAGATTGAATTGGACTCTCAGAGCTAGATTGGCTTAAACTATCAGTGGTATGGCTCGTAAAGTTTGTTTTTGAAGTATCCATTTCTAGAATTTCTAGTACGTACTAGATTGATTGAAATACGGAAAGATGTTCATGTTCATTGCTTTGAATTTCCTAAACCTAAATTCTTATGTTATACTCTCCTCTTGAATTTCTACTTTAAGGTAGTAAGGCTGGTGTTCAAAGAAAGTTCATGGAATTGTATACCTTTCTTATGAACGGTGAATAGAACTTGTACCTCTTTTTATTTGTAGAATAGCCAATGAAGATATGCTTGACAAATTGTAGGTCAAACTTGCTACGATGATGAGAATAAACATGAACAAAACTAAGAATCCAAAATTTTTTGTGGGAAGTGAAGAAATGATTTTAGTGTTCCAAAATGACTAAAGAAGGACCTAACATGGTCTTATGAAGGAAAGGATTCTTAAGGTGATTTTATTGATAAGATATGCTACTATAAGAACTGCCTCACCCCAAAAATACTTTGGCACATGAGTAGAGAATGTTAGTGATCTAGCCACTTTTAGGAGATGTTTACTTTTTCTCTCAGCGACATCATTTTGTTGAGGGGAGTTGACACATGAGCTTTGATGGATTATTTCGTGGCTAAAAATATAATCTCCTGAGACTAACTCAAAGTACTCTTTGGCAAAATCTGTTTTGAACACTTGGTTTTTTGACGAAAACTGAGTATGAACCATGCTGTTGAAGTTTTTGAATATTTGGCCTACCTCAGATTTTTCTTTTGTTAGGAAAATCTATATGAGTCGAGTGCGATCATTGATAAGATCAATTGGTACTAACATTTGACTTAAGAATCTTAGAAGTAGATAGATCTTGGGTTCAAGTATTGAGAGACACGAAAGAAATCCGTAAGAAGCACTAGGTGCTCAGAGGAGACAATACGTATAAGTAATGAGTATAAGACCTGATTATGCCAAGGGTCCCACAAGGTAGGCCTATGAGGGGATGAGACATTACACCGCACACCACTATGAATTAATTTAAATGGTTTTAATGGTTTGTAAATCTAACTAGGATATGAGTTACGATTATGTTTAGCAAGTTGAGATATTTCGCAATAAAAGTGCTTTGAGTTTTTATTGATGTAAAGAGATGGAAACAACTTTTCTAGGTATACAAAGTTTAGATGACCGAGACGATAGTGCAATAACATAACATGACTATCATTATTGGTATTACAAATAGGACTAGAGTTCTTATTCGAATGGACTCATAACTTGCTGTTTGGGCCGGTCTTTCAAGTGAAGAATTATTCCTAATAGGGTAGAGCTCTGAACATGCTTTAGCACAGCCAATCACATCCCCAAATCTAAGATCTAAAATTTACATAGGTTAGATGAGAATTTAGTGATGCAGTTCTTATCATGGGTTCAGTTTACTAATTGATAGCAAATTACAATCAAGATTTGGAACATGGAGCACCAAATTAAGTATTAAATTTCTTGAGATGGCAATTGAGCCTATTCCAACAAATATTGAGAGGGACCCATCGGCAATTCAAACTGTATAATTTTCGTGACATGTGCTGTGTTTATGAAGAATAGTTGGGTCCCCAGTCATGTGATCTGATGCACCTAAGTAAACAGCCCGTGTACTCATTTTTCTTTTATTGGCTATAAGAGCATCTAAGATTCTTTTTTGTTGAAGAACATGTCCTGATGATTAAAAAGGCTATGTTCTACTATGAGGATTGGCTGATGAGCTTCTGTAATACCTCCAATTCCTCCTTAGTGGATGGGCTTCATTCAGATGCTGTTGGATTTTCGTCAATTGAAGCAAGATTTCCATGCCATTCTTGTTCATTGGATGACCGAGATGCTTTCAAATCACTAGTGATCACACCAAGGCTGACCTTTCTTATGGTGATTTTTATTGTTGGCAAATTGAGTTCCCATGCAACAAGGGTAGAAGTCTCGAGTACTGGTGTGCTGTTCTTGGAACTAAGCATGACCTTTTTTTTTTCCTCTCCTCTCGATGGACTTCTAAGAATATAGCCCGAATGTTGGATAAGAGGTTTAGTTCCTATCATACGTCCCCTGACTTCATCTAGATTCTTGTTAAGGTCCAAAAGAAATTTGAAAATTTATTTCTTCTCAACGATTTTTCTATACCTGATTTTACACTCAACGCATGACTTCTCGTTTTCCTGGAATATATCTAGTGTTGCCAATAGCGAGTGTATGTTGTAGAACTTAATTACCATGAGATCTTCTTGAAGTAGGACTTGAAGGATGGTTTTTATTCAAAATAACTCAGCTATGTTCTCATCGTTTGAATAGGTCTCCTTTGCTGCATCCTAGAATTCCTTGGCAGTTCCATAGAGGAGAAAATATTCTTCTATGTCATTAGTCATATAATTAATTAACCATGGCATCACCATATTGCTTTATATCTTCCAGACCTTGAATTTGGGATTTCCTTCTTCAGTTGAACGACATCACCTATGAGGTAGTCATCTTTGCCTTAGCTAGAAATGAACATCATTATTGATTGGGACCATTGGAGATATTTATGCCCATTTAGTTTGTGTCTAGTGATTAGAAGAAGAGCACCTTCCCATCCTCCATTATGTCTTGAAGTAGCAGCCTCTGAACTAGAAGTGACCTTGGCAGAAGTTGTTTTTTGCCTTTCTATTGCCATGCTGTGTTTCAGGATGGAATTTTGAAAAAATCAGAATGGAAACTTTAATACCATCTTGAAAATGAGGAAGAAATATTCTGATTCTTCTTATTGAATGAGTAGAAATCCAGAGTACAAATACACATTCAGCCATTAATTATAGCCTAATTGCTACCCTTATTCTAGGTAATTACAACCTATCACACCAAAAATATTGTTCCACTAAACTAGGAAATAAATCTAATTATAAATAATAAATATGGTATTATTCTACCAAATCTTCTTGCAAAAATTAAGCAACTAAAAAAGATAAGGAACCAACAAAATTCCTAGAGCCTAGGATTGACTTTATTGATAATTTCTACAAGAGAAGACAAAGAACGAGAAGTCTTGAATAAGATTGCTCTTGATCTATCTTCAAACTACTCACTAAAATATGCTCAAAAAGCTCCCTAAAACAGCCCTAAGGAGACCTATTTATATATTTTTAAAACTGGTCATCTTGGGAAAAAGTTCACAACATTTTAATTTGAGGAAAGTGTGAACTAGTGCTGCGGCCATAAATTTCCAAAGCCACGGCCTTGACTTGTTTGGTCCAAAAAGTTGTCTTCCAAGCTCTTTTCTTACTCTACCTTCAAAAACAAATTAAACTAAAAATAGTTAACAGATTAAACTAAAAACCTAATAAAAAAAATCTAGAAATTAAATAACTAAAAATAAAATAAATTAAAACGTAAATAAAGTAAAACCTAATTAATCTAAATTAAAACTCTAAAATTTAGCCATTTTTCAATGTAAAATATGTGTCAAAAAAACTATATTTCATAGATATACATAATTGAAGAAATAATTGTAGTAATGCAATCTTATGATTTTTATTCGATATATAACAATTTACAAATCATCATATGCAATATTAATATATAAATAAATTCATAAACTTTGTTCTATAAAATATCAAATCTAGAATACAAATAAACTTTCTAGATACCTATTCTTACACGACACATTCGACTTCCAGATCATACAAATATATTTTTTAAACACCTTAAGCACCTATCCTTTTATGATGCACTAAGTTCGTATCATACAAAAGTTCATCCGCTTGAGTTAAAAGGGGACAACCAATATGAATTTCTCTATTAGAATAATGTTTAGTGATATAAATGTCTAAATATTATTCTTCACTTTAAAATTATATACAATTTTATTTTATAATAAAACTATTAAAAAAAATATAGTATACAATTTTATAGCATAAAAATTTCAACTTTATGCTAATAAAATAAGATTAGAAATTTAAAAATATTGGCTATGGTTATTATATATAATAAGTTTTTCTTTATCGTAAAGATTATCACTCTGTAATAATGTTAACTATCATAACCACTCAACAAAACTCTACGATAATAACAAACAAGAGCATAAATAGTGCAACTTTATAATAATAAAATATGATCTAAAATTTAAGATGTTTTACATTCTTTCTGTATAATTTATAAAGAGAAGATTACACAATATGCTATCTTTTTAACCATCTAATGATTTATGCCATATATTGTAAAACTTAAAAAAATATATGCAACAAATTTTGATATTCTTCGAGAAGAAAAAAATCAATCATTTATTTTCTCTATTTTGTTTCTCTCTCTCTCTTCCTTGTCTCTCTCCCATTCGCCCCTCTCTTTCATCCATCCCTCTGATCTCATCGTCATTCTAGTCACAACAATGCTGTCACTCGGCCCTATCTCGTAGATTGGATCGTTGTCACCAATCACTGTCTCACGGAGCATATCATCATTGATCTCCAGAGTTTCTCTCTCTATCTCCCTCTCTCCTCTTTCTTTATGCCTCTCTCTTTCCTCTCTCAGTCTATGATGACGTTTTGCATAGGACCCATCATCGTTGTCGTCGCCCCTTGCACGTTGTCTGCAAGATGACATTCATCCCTGTCAACATTGTCGTCGCCCACGCTAGACAAGATGACATTAACGGAACCGCGTACTCTAATTGAGGTTGCTCTCTATCTAGTTGACAGAATAGCCATTGTTGTCCCCATCTTGCCTTTGTCATTGTTGTCTCCCCACAACTGCTGGAGCTACGTTGAATAGGCCGCCACCATCATGATCATTGCGAATTTGACCTCTTATCATGAGATCAAGCTATAGACCACGATAGCTTGCAAAGTCAGATCTGACAATAGCTGTTACCATAGCCACTAGATCTGGTTGGCCTAACTTTTGCATGGCTTGAGATATAGATGTGAGAGTTGCTGTTGTGCTTATTTTTTATTTATTTATTTTTTTAGTTTTTCTGGCCATTGGCGATGTCCTGGTGCTGGTAATGTTTGATGATGTCATTGGAAAACTGGAGACGAGCTAGCAGCGGCAAAGGGATAGAGATAAAGGGAGAGGAGAGAGAAAAAAAAAGGAAGGAAAAAAAATATCTCGATGAGACATAAAATATGTCCAGTGGGACAAAAAAAGTTATATAGTATAAGATTTTTTTCATTTTTGGGCACATATAAAAATTAGCTCTCAAAAAGTAGCATTTATGAGGATATGTTATTTGTAAATATGGTCATTGTTATAAATATATATGTTGTAATCGTATGATAGTGACTTACATATCGTACTATATAGTGTGTATAAAAAACAATATGAGTATTATAAATATGTAAGAGTTAAAAGAGAATATAATGCTAGTTTTTAAGAGGGAGAAAGAGTCATATAGTGTCATATGTTATCAAATGTGTAGTAAAGAGCATATTATGAGAACTTGTGATTTATCTCATGAGAAACTAAGAAAAAAAAATCAAAAGATACTCTCACCTTTTTCTCCTTCCCACCTTGCCCTCTTCTCCTTCGCTGACACTGGCATCAGCCGAGAAATAATATTTTTCAACAACGTTGTTGACGACAAACAAATACAATATTTTCGGTTTGGGATATACTATTTTTACATGTTAATATAAGAAATCTCCAACGACGTCACCAAACATCACAGGCACCAGTGACTTCATTAGCTACCGATATTTCCCATGAAATACGATGGGTCTATTTGGTAGCGTTTTCAAAATAGATAAAAATTGTTTTATTTTGAAAAATGAGAATTTTTGAAGAATTGTACTGAGAGTGTTTTTAAAATTTTTCTCTTAAAAAGTGTACAAAAACATGTCAAAAAACTTCCAAAATAATACCAAAGGGGGTCAATATTTCTCAAAATAATTCATAGGTGACTTCGTTGGACTGTTGGGGGCCTAAATATACTTCTTTAAAAATACTATATTTACATGCAAATACAAAAGTCTACAGATGATTTTGATAGATCAGCAACGATCAGAAAATACTATATTTGCAAGGAGATATTTTCATAAATACCCCCTAAACTATGTACCATGTTTCCTTTTACCCCCCAATTTTATAAAGTTGGTCAAAGTCTCCCCTATCTATCAAAAATAGGTCAAAAACCCACCTCCATCCAATTTTTTCTATAAATTTAGCGGAAATGCTGATATGCCATGTCATTAACTATTAATTAAAGCTATTAAAATTTAATTAAATATATAAAAATGAATAAATATTAAAAAATAACAAAAAATAAAATAAAATCACCTTTTAAAAAACCAATTGAATCTATATAAATGATTAATTATTAAAGTTACAAAAATTACTATTGAGTTTTGTTTTCTTGAATTAATGATTTAGGTTAATTGATTTTTTCATATAATTGTTTTTTTTTTTTTAATATAAGATAAAGAAGGAGAGCTATGGCAGAGGCAGCCTCGTGGAGGAAGGTGTATTGTTGAGACTTTCTTCTGCTTACACGGTGATAAGACAACTTCATATGGACTTTGGCTCTCTATAAAGTCGTGAAGAAGGCAAGCTTGAAGAATCTAGGTGGGGTTGTAGTGAAGCAGTGGGCTTTACAGGGCTCGTACAATGGAGAAGTGGGCTCGACATGTCACCTCACAACGACGGGTCGAGCTAGCAAAAGATCGTAATGGTGGAGGTAGGCTTGATGAATCTTGAGCTCATGTGATAGATTTACTATTGCTGAGCTGAAGATTGAGGGTAATTTGATACAGTGGATCTGTCTACTACCCAACTTTGACTTGCCTTCCCCAAGATGAACCAAAAAACCTTCAGATCTTATTCTTCTATCAGCTAGATTTTACCCCAAAAAATTTTTAGATCGAAACAAAGATAAAGAAAAATAGAGGATTAGGACTTGAATGAAGACAATCTAGCAAATACTAAGGGAAAATTCATGACCTTTGTTTATAACAATATATGTGTATACAATGTTTATAAATGACAGTTCTAAGGAAAAGAAGTTTATGTTTGGTATGAGTCACAAACGTGTATAAAAGGGTTTTTTTATTTTCTCTTTATTTTTTTTGGGGTGGGGGGGGGTGGTCTAGTCTAAAACAATGGCAAGGAGAGGTGAAGTGGAACAAGACAATTGTTTATTTTCTTGTTTATTCTTTATTTTTTTAATTTAATTATTTTAATATATTTAATATATTTGGCTAATCGTTAATGATATACCACTTTAGCAATTTTGTCAATTTTATAAACTGTAACACCCCAAAGTTAATTAAGTGTAATTAAAATGCTAAATGGTGGGTTAGTGTGCCATAATGAGTGTTTTAGAACTTAATTTGATTATTTTATGAAAATTTAGTAATCTTGCATTATTTTCTCTTTTAGTGATTTTTAATTATTCTAAATTGTTTTTAATTGTTAATTTCATTTTTAATAAAGCAATTTGATTTTAAAAACAGTGTATTGTTGTACAACTGTTTTTCCTTTTTCCTCTATTTATTTTCTCTCTCTCTCTCTTCCACTCATTTTCACTCTCATTTTCTCTCTCCTCTCCCGCTCGTTCTCTCTCGATTTGCTCTCTCTCTCTCATTCTCTTTCTAAAATTTTTGAAACAAAATCCGATTTCAAGTTTCGGGATTGTGGATTGAAGGCTCGGGAACGCGATTGAGCAACCACAAACTCGATTCAAGCTTCGATTTAAGGTTAGATTTCAAAATTTCTAAAGTTTTTCAATTTTTCAAATTTTCTTACATTTTGAAATTTAAGAGTTTCTAAGTCTAGAAAAGCTTCGATCTAAGTTAGATGGACTTAGATTAGCTAGAATGTAAACTCAGTTTTACCAAAAACGGATTAGAATCGAGATTTTTTATTTTTCCTCTATTTTCTCTATTTTTGGATTTTTGAGAAAATCTTGTTTAAAACTTATTTTAATTCATTAAAAAGTGTTCCATTATGATTTTCTATTGTTTATGATGATTATCCATGCCTGGGAATTGAGGAAACATGTTAGATTTGAAGATTTGAAATTCGGGATGTCGAGACCCATGCGTGGAAATTTCTGAAATTTCCCAGATCGACAGGCCGGATTCAAAGGATCGGCAGGCCGGATTCATCCGACCGACAAGCCGAACCTGGGGATGTTCGGCCAACCAGACTTGGACTTCCGACAGGCCGAACTGTGCAGTTCGGCAGGCTGAACCAGGAAAACCGGCAGGCCGACCGAGCAAGGAAAAATTTTATGATTTTCTCCCGTTTTAACTGTTTTGAATCCTGATTTAAATTTCAACTTTATATAATGATTTTATGAACCTAAATGGCACACTAGGACACCATGAGATGGTTTAGTATCATAGGATACCTCGGGTTAAATACTAATGGACTAAGTTACTATGCATTTAGGATTGTGCGTGGATCCGCGGAGCTAACGTATAAGGGACCAGGATTACGGTATGGGACACCGACACGGATATTGAGGTAGGACTTCTACCCCTTTTCTTTGGTAGCCCTATTTCCAAAATGATTTAAGCCAAAAATGAATTTTTATCAAATGTTTTCAATGATAGATTGGGAAATTATTCTATTTAAATATCTTTGCAAGCAGTTGATTGAGAAATGTTCATAATAAACCCCACAATGAATATAAATGATTATATCTGGTACAGAAGAGATTTTATGAATCAAAGAGATATATATGTATATATATATATATATATATTTTTGAGGGCATGATGCCATATCAGAGATCGGGTCGTGTAGTGAACGACCTTGGGGGCAGGTCCCGAAACCCAGCTGGGCCACTACGGTGGTGAATTACATATGGTTTGCCCAGGAAAGGAAAATTTTATTCTTTCTGGTTGACCTATTTGAATTGTTTTGGTAAGGTTATATTTCTGTTAAATTCTCATTTAATTATTTATTTGTTTAATTGTTCTAGCTTGTTTTCTATATATTTATTTGGTTACGCAATTTCTTTTAAAATTGAATAATTTTCAAATATAGTCCTACTGAGCCTTTCGCTCACATTTTTATCTGTTTTAAAATCTTAACCCTAGGTGGACATCAGCTTAGGATTGAAGAAGAGTCCGCTGATCGAACTTACTATCAGTAGAAGATTGGGTAGGTTAAGATACAATTCAAGGCATGTAAGATTCTTAACTTATTCTTTTACTTTGGACTGTGGTTGTATCATAATATTGTCAGTACTACATGTGTGTGAACAATATGTGAGCCAGTGGGACCCATATGCGTTCTATCCCATATTTGCTTGTTTAATGTTATTTTTATTTATTTAATTAATATAATGGTTTATTTTAATTCCTTAAATTATTCTACTTGAACAAATTTTAAAATTATCACTTTTTAATTATAAATTTGAATTTTAAACCCTGTTTTTAACTAAATCTGTATTTAATTAACTTAATTAAACCACCATGTCACCTCCCGTACCTTGAGGCGTGACATAAACGGAATTAGACAGAAAGGTTTTTGACTTTTTTCAATAGATGGGGGCACTTTGACTGTTTTACAAAATTAGGGGGACAAAGTTAAGTATGGTACATAGTTCATGTGGTATTTTTGAAAATAATCCTATTTCCTTGTAAATGCAAAAACACAGATGTATTTCTAGATTTATACCCTATTTCTAATAAATACACAGAAATCAACAAAAAAAAAAAAATAATATTAGTTTTACAACATACTGAGAAAGAAATCCATAAATTTTAGTTCACACAAACAAAAAAGAAAAGAAAAATAAAAACTCAAAAAATTAAAAAAGAAAACCAAATTTGGCTATGACGTTCAGATCGCCATTGCCCATTGATGCCATCTCATCAAATCCTGCTTGTGGTGTTGGAAAAGTAGCATGCAATGAAAATTTTAAATTTTTTTATGCCGGAGTATTTTCCAAAACACAAATTTGACACATTATATGTATAAATTAACTAGATCTTACTAATCTTGTTTGCTGAAAGGGTCCCACAATCTGTGCAAAGTATAACATTCTAGAAGAGCCTCAACGAATTGATCTTCTTTGTTATCATTTATCCACAATCGGTGTGTGTGTAGGCACACACCTACAGCTCTTCCACAGGTGGCCCTCCATCCAACCAATTGAAAAATACCCAAAGCTATAGTTTATGATTTGTGAACAATAGCTTTCTGGGGAGTTTTAGAGTCTCACTAGCAGAGTACTCACTCTAGATTTCTCAAATGATCTAAATAACAATGATTCTCACTCCCCGTTTATAGATGTTAGGCCCAAGAGTCAGTCCTTATCAGATAAGGCCATGAAAATTCGAATCAGAATCAATATCTAATAAAATTAGTGTCTAAAATGGGTGATCAAAAATAATTCGGTCGATCGGCTAAACTAGCAGATCGGCCTGCCAAACTTACTATATTTGATCCCTACAATTCTTTATTTCCCACTTGAGATTCTTGAGATAGAGCCTCAGTTTTAATTCAAATAACCCAATAAGAAGTTATCTGATTGAAACAATCATATCTAGGTAATATCTAGGAAAATAAATATTCTTGATAATTCAACAAGTTTATCTTGAATTAATTTATTCAAAATTAATCCAATCGATAAATAGACATGAATTTTTTGATCCCGATAACTCAACAAGTTTATCTTGAATTAATTTTTTGACAAAATTAATTTACCGATAAACAAACATGAATTATTTGATCCTACTGAATTTCAACCAATCTGATAATTTGACACAAGCCAGCAATTTATTAAAAAAGCACGCCGTATCATTGCAGGATTTATTAGGAGTTAGCAAAGATGACCTAATGGACCTATATAGTTCTTGAAAATTATGCAATGCAATATCCCATATCTACATTTCATAATTATTAACTCTAACGTTACTCTATTACAAGATTAAAGTTGCACTCTTGTACTATATAGAATTAAGAAGCCTGAATAGCTAAGTCTCCATGACGTATCATGATGTGTTATACCCCTATAGGATTATCCTTAATTGGTTTAAGGATAAATTCTGTCTTACCTTGTTGATTATTTTTCTCTTACGTTCTATTATCTCACCATCGAGAAACTTACCATCCAAAGACAGTATACCATTTGGTTACACCTATGTATCCAAATGGTTGAGTGCTCCAGCTTTTCAATTACAGGATAATGCATATAAGAGGATATCAACTACTCTTGAAGAGGAGCTATGGATTCTATATCTATAAATAACAGGTCTACGCTATCAAGAGTCATGCCTCCAATGTACCGGCGTGCGTACTGACATAAAATGTAAATGTCATCCTTTGGTACATCAAAAGGCACAAGTCAAGACAATGGGGCCACTATTTATCTTAGGATTAAGATACAACACATATAATTGTCTAAAGTGAATCAATTTGCCATGACAGAATTATTAATTAATAATTAAATAATAATATAATAAACCAAAATTAATTAATAAACATTCACCAGATAATCCATGACAACATAAAAATATATAGAAACCCTAGAGTGCCAACTCTCTAAAAATTAAATTCAAGCATAGGAGAGATAAAGATCACATAATTTATACATATAATGGAACGCCCCAAAATGTTTTCTCTTAAACGGCGGACGTGTGCAATATAAAAAAGTTGTCGTATCCTCAGGGAGGAGAAAATTTTATACCTTGGTAGATTTTAAAAAAAATAAACGGTCAAGAAAAAGGCAAGCAATTTTTTAGAACAAAGTTTTAAAAAAATATTTTTATGATTGTTTTTTAATTCAAAATTTAAAGCATAAAATTAAAACGTTGAAACTTTGAGAATCCCTTGTATGTTTCGTAACTGATTATGAAAACTAGCAAAATAATGTAGTAAGGGTTTTCTTATAAAAACTAGCAAAATAATTTTTGGTGCACTAATTATGAAAACTATAACCACTATCACTCAATTATAATTAGCATTATTTTAAGATAGAAAAAATGATAACAAATCAAAATTAATATGTTTAAGTGGAATAAATTTTTACATTAATCCCAGTAGCACTTCGTCTCATGAAATATTTAGATCAACAATATAATAAGTTATACTGCAATAAAAGACATTCCACAAAATTAAGCATTGTTTCATTCTTATCAATATTAATTATGCAACACAATTAAATTACGAAAGGAAAGCATGACTGACTTTGTGTAAAAATTGGCAATATAACAACAATAACAACAATTATTAAAATATTGAAAATATAATTTACTCCACAAAAAGATAAGCATTACAAAGAAGATATAGAGTTAAAATCCATATCAGAGTACTATGTATACAAGATCATCTTTGTGCCTCATCAGACTCTCTACTCTAATTTAGACTTTATTTTATTATTTTTACCTAAAGGAGATATTGCTAAGTCTAACTCAACATAATGGAAAAGAAAGAAAAAGAAGGCCAAAGGCCTAAAGGGGTGCAGAACTGAGAGAGAAGCCCCCAGTATTTATAGGCATAAAAGTACTGTTTATAAAAATTTTAAACATTTTTTACTATTATTGTGGTTGACAAAAATAGAATGAAATGATTCGTTTTTCTCTTTTTATTTCCTTTGCGATGGGCCTTTCTTGAGAATCTGAGAATTCATTTGTGATTCTCTACTTCACGGTGACTGGTAACCCTGAAAGAGCGTAATTTGGTTTGTTCATTTTATGATCCAAAGGTCAGAGTACATGGGCTGAGTGGGGCCTAAGTGGGGCCGATGGGACTGAGAGACAAGACCATCATATCAGTCTTGGAAATCCAATCCGATGGCTGAGGAAACAAATACATGTGGGCTGCAAACACCGAATCAGACAACACTTTAGGAAGCTCGGGCCCACCTAACACGCGTTAGCGTTGACACGCGTTCTTTGCTGACACATGGCATGATAGCAACTAACGTGCGTAGAGATTGAATGGCTAAGATCGTTCTAGCAACGGATCCAATAGTTCTCATAATGCCACATGTCCCTTTCAATTCAAATTTGAATTTTTAATTTTTTTTTATGTATTTGATGTCTGATTTTGTGCTGTTTTGCCCCTTTTTCCTCTAGATTTCAATTCTAAAATAAAATAAATAAACCAAATCTAATTATTTTACAGACATTCTAATACTCAAAATAAAATCATAAAATATTATTTTTACAGTTTTAACTATTTACAAACTAAACACTTATTTAACACACCGAAATGACTCTAAAAATGACTAAAAATATTATCAAACATTAAAACACATTAAAAACACGTTTTTTAAACACATTTACACACTAAGACACAAAAATACTTATTAACACAAAAACACTATTAATTAGAGGATTTAATGAGAAATCAAAGTATAAATAAATGATTTTATCCTTCAAAAATGCATACTTTTATAGTCTCATCATATCTCTCAACCAGCTTATTGCTAGTCTCTAGCAATTAAAGCGATATTATTTTGAGATGATTTACTAAATATCCACACAATGCAAATCATTTAACTATAATTTGATTCACCTAATTATATAGACTAACAAAACAAAAATCTTATTTGAACAATTGTTATGCTATTTAACAAAATGTATACAGACCAAACTTAGTGCAGAAAGGGGTAATAAATAATTGTGAAGTTTATCCAAAACTAAGAATAAAATTGTTATGATATTTTAATTTAAATCACTCCTGTAGGCAGCAACATTTCAAATTTTATTTATTAGAACAATTAAAGAGCAGAAACATAAAATAGAAATATTTACAAACTTTACAACTGTGGATAGTGCAATGTTTGGCTCCCTTAAGCTTTCCCCATAACCCATTTAATGAGCTTTGGGTTAGTAACTCCTAGACCAGTTGGCCTAAGGTACTAGGTGTTGAAGCACCCCTTTGAACTTACTTACTCAAGTTTAAAAAGCTATGAAACTAAACTTATCTAACTTCATTCATTAATTTACATAATTACACACTTTATTTTTTACAATTCTTTTTTATTTCTTTTTATTTTATTTTTTATTTTTCTTCTTTTTTTATTTAATTAGTTAATCAATTTTGAAAATGTTACTACCTTTAATTGTTCATCTTCACAAAATAACAAAACTCAAATATTTATAGCTTTGACTTTCCACCACAATTAAACACTACAGTGCGTGTGTGAAAGGTATGGCTTACAAACACTTTGAAAAATAAACACACAAAAATGTTAAATAAGACCAAAGTTTTGAGAGTACATAAAATTAGATAATTCAAATAATAGAAAAATGATATTACATTAACATGAAATACAAAAATCAAAACAAAATAATAACACATTAATAACTAAGAAACTAATATTTGCAAAACATTTTTTTGATTTTTTTAATTAATTTATGACTCATAAAAAATAACACACAAAATTTAGAGCAAAAATAAAAAATATAGGCAAAAATCAAAAAATTTTTGGCACAACACAACATTGAAGTACAATTTTTAAGCACAACTCTCACCCCTAACCTAAAATGTACATTGTCCCCAATGCATAAAAAGAATAGCGAAAATAGTAAAAATATTACTTGAATCAGCACAACTACAAAGATAATCTGTAGCAAACTTAACAAACAAAACTAAAAACTAACAAAACACAGAATATATTATAAGCTAGGTCTTTTAAAGTCAGATTCCCTAGACTTTATTTTTTACATAGATTCTTTAGAATTCGTCTCAAGAGGCCATAAATACAAAGTATTTACTAATCATAATTGATTATAACCTCCTTAAACTTAGCTATTCAACAAAAATTAATTTTGAGATTTGTTTTCAACTTTCGAAGGTTTTTTTAAAATTAAGCAAAAAACAAAATAAGAAAAAAAACAACAAAAATAAATATTTATAGAAAACTACTCAAGGTTGGTAAACTGGAGCCATAAGAGTGACCTCTTCGAGATTAGTTATCCGTTCTATGTAGTTCTTCAATCTTTGGCCATTTGTCTGAGTATCCTTCCATCGGATGGATCTTTAATTTCAACACCACCATTTGGGAAAACCTATTTCACAATATATGGACCTATCCAATGTGATTTTAAATTACCAAGATAAAGGTGAAGTCAGGATTCATAAAGATGAACCCATTGATTTGGCTCAAAGTTCTTTCTCAAAATCTGTTTGTCATGAAATGCTTTCATTTTTGCTTTGTAAATCCATGAATTGTCATAAGCATCGTTCCTTAATTCCTCAAGTTTAGAGAGTTGAAGCTTCCGTTCAATACCTGCAGCACTAAGATCAAAGTTGAGATCTTTACTAGCCCAAGAAGCTTTATGTTCAAGTTCTACAGGAAAATGATAAGCTTTTCCAAAAACGAGCCTATAGGGAGACATTCCTAAAGAAGCTTTATAAGCTAAACGGTATGCCCAGAGTGCATCTTGAAGACGTGAGGACCAATCTTTTTGATATGGATTCATTGTTTTTTTCAAGATTTGTTTGATCTCTCTGTTTGCTAGCTCAGCCTATTCATTTGTATATGGATGATAGGTAGTCGAAACTTTATGAATCACACCATGCTTTTGCATCAAAGCTTCAAGAGAATGGCTGCAAAAATGTGTGCCTTGATCATTGATTATAGCATGTGGCATACCATACCTAGATAACACGTTTTCTTTCAAGAACTTTATAATAGTTGTATTATCATTAGTACAGTATGCAATGGCTTCAACCCGTTTTGAAACACACTCCACAGTAAGGAGGATGTATAGGTACCTAGAATAAGGTGGAAAAGGTCCTGTAAAGTCTATTCCCTAGCAATCAAATATTTCAATTGCTATAATTAGGTTTAGAGGCATCATATGATGATGAGATAGAGTACCTAACTTTTGACAGCATTCACAGGAACGACAATAGTGATAAGTGTCTTTGAACAAAGTGGGCCAATAAAGACCACACTGAAGAATTTTTGTAGTATTCTTCTTGGTAGAAAAATGACCACCACATGCATCAGCATGATAGAATTTTAAGATACTATACACGTCATCTTTAGGAATGCAGCGTCTAATGATTTGATCACGATAGTATTTGAAAAGGTACAGGTCATCCCAATAAAAGTTACACACTTTAACCAAAAACTTTCTTTCGTCTTGCAAACCCTAAGCAGATGGAATTTCTCCAGTTGCCAAACAATTGACAATGTGTGCATACCAAGGTAACTTGGTAATAGAGAACTAATGTTCATTAGAGAATTCATTATGAATTGGTGAACCATCGACAGAATCATTAACTTCCAAACAAGATAAATGGTCAGCTACCACGTTCTCAACTCCTTTCTTGTCCTTGATAGTCAAATCAAACTCTTGTAGAAGAAGGATCTATCTGATAAGTCGAGCCTTGGTATCCTTTTTGGAAAAGAGATACTTAAGGGTAGAATGATCATTGAAAATAGTGATGGGTGAACCAATTAGGTATGAATGAAACTTAGCAAGTGCAAATACTATAGCACATAATTCGTTTTCAGTGGTTGAGTAATTCATTTAAGTGTTGTTCAAGGTTTTATTTGCATAGTACACTACAAAAGGTTTTCCTTCCCTTCGTTGACCTAAGACGACCCCTACAGCGTAATTGCTTCCATCACACATGATTTCAAATGGTAAACTCTAACCAAGGGATTGCATGATAAGTGCAAAAGTCAACTTAGATATCAGTGTTTAGAAAGATTCTTCACATTCTTTTGTCCATTCAAACACTACATCTTTCAACAGGAGATTACATAATGGTCTTGATGTGGTTGAAAAATTTGAATGAACCTCCAATAGAATCCAGTGTGTCCAAGAAAAGATCAAACATCTCTAACAGTCTTTAGAGTGGCCATGTTTGAAATAAGCTCAATCTTAGCTAGATCAACTTCAGTTCCTCTTTTAGAGACAATGTGTCCAATAACTATCACTAGTACAAAATGTGGATTCCACGACGGTTTATAACCGTCGTGGAAAAATTTCACGACGGTCAAAAAATCGTCATGGAAACCTCTGTCGTGGAATATGATCGACTTTTTACGATGGTTTTTTACCGATGTAGAATAGATTAATTGGCGCACATGGCAAGTTGAACTGTAATTTTTCACGACGGTTTTTAGTAAAACCGTCATGGTAGCCTAGGCTACCACGACAGTTTTTGTGCAAAACCGTCGTGGTAGCCTTAGCTACCACGACGATTTTCATGGAAAAGCATCGTGGTAGCCTAGGCTTCCATGACGGTTTTCCATGAAAACCATCGTGGAAGACAGATCTTCCACGACGGTTTTTCACAAAAATCGTCGTGGAAATTTGGTATTTTTCAAAAAAAAATTCTCCTGCAATTTCAACTTCCTACAAGACAGCCAGCCCCGTATGTTATCCATTACATCAAGGCCCTAATTACATACAATAATTGTTGTATAATCAAATATTAATTTGTATTTACAATATCTGTTTACACTTGAGCTATTTTGAGCACTTTGTTAATCTAGTATGACGTGTACCTATCTAAAAAGTACAAACCTATTTACAAATTGTACCCATTCTAATCTAACTTCATGTATATCTGTATGTATATAAACTTCTTTTTTTCCTAAAGCTTGTATACCACTTGTGATTATATCCCGCATGAAATGTAGAATAAAAAAACCACATTCTATGTTTCCTAGTTGTCTTGGGCACTTACGTTTAGAATATAACGTTCCGTTTGGTCGGTTTGTGACACCGATTCTCGCGTGAAGCTTCCAATCGTTAAGCACCCTAATAATGTATATCATGTTTAAATAATAAATAAATTAATAGACGATACAATTATGTGAGACTAAAAAACAATTAATTTTGTAAGACAATATTAATACTTACAATCTTGTGACTGATACGAAATCGTCATGTGGTGGGTGTCCGAGGGGGTCAAACCAATATATTTGGTCCTCCCATGGCGAAATAAGTCCTAACATCCAATGTTGTCCAACGTTGTATGGAAGGAAGAATAATTTCCCCCTCGGTGCTTCAGCTAATTGGTGGAGGAGTGATGTGGCACGGTCTCTATGATCACTCTGCAGGTCTCTTGCAGCACTTGAAACAATAGCCGGAGATATGAAGCCAAAATTATGCGCCATGCCTTGAAGTTCACAATATTCTGCCAAAAAACTACAATAAAAAATATTACAATGAATTATTTTAAAACACCTTACAACACTACGTATATATTTAAAATACTTAAATAAGGCTAGAGTTATCACCTGAGGTAAACGAGGATACAGTTTGCCCCGATTTCTTC